>JAWQFJ010001172.1:27500-30961 GCA_034096865.1 Theodoxus fluviatilis
ATTTCATTCATCCATTCATCCACCCATAATTGCATCCATCCATCCATCAGTCCATAATTTCATTCATCCATCCATCCATCCTTCCATCCACCCATCCATCCATCCATTCAGTTATCTACTCATCCTTTTATCCATCCATCCATCCATCCATCCACCCACCCACCCATTCACCCATCCATTTATCCGTCCATTCATGTTTGCATCCTTTCCTCCATTCTGTCCAGTGTACCTTAAGAAGTGCAGAGAGCACCATTGCCCGAAAAACCAGCAACCTATGGTAGCCCAGTTGACCGTAGTTCTGGTTCCCAGACACCTTGGCACTCTTCTGGTCCACGAGGGCCACCACCGTCACCTGCCAGCAGGCAGGAAAACCTCAATGGGAATCTCCACACTGTGTGCTGAGTGCTTCTGCTGATGCTGATAGGAACGGAACCATACATTTCCACCGTGAGTCCATTCCTACGTCCAGCCGTCCATTTTATCAGTCCGTTGTTGATCCAAGCGTCTCTTTCTTCCGTTCGTTTGTCCATCTGTTTGTCCACCCATTCTCTATCTTCAAACCATGATCCATCCATCCCATCCATCCTCCATCCTCTCTCCATCCGTTCATCCATCTGCTCACCCATCCATCCATCCATTAATCCATTGTCCATCCACCCATCCATCCATCCACCATCCTCCATCCATCCACTCACCCATCATCCCTCCGTCCACTAATCCATCATCCATCCGCCCACCCATTCATCCACCCATCCACCCATTCTTCCATTCATTTATCCATCCAACCATCCGTCCAATCATGCATCCATTCATCTGCCCAATCATCTACCCATCCGTTCATTCATCCATCTCTCTATCGGTCTGACCTTCTATCCAACATTCTCCCATTCATCCTTTTTTGTCATCTATCCCTCCATCGATGTGTTCTTCCTTCCGTCCGTCCGTCTATCCATCTATTCATCCACCCTTCATCGTTATTGCAACGACAACCACCAAAACTTTTACCCCTTTAGCAACCAAACTCACCACCACTACCACAATATCACAACTACCAGAATCATCACCACTACCACTATCACCATCACTACCACAACCACCTTCACTACCACAATCACTACCACTACCACTACAACCATAACTACCACACTAACCACCACCATCCCTACCACAACCACCATCAATACCACAATCATCACTACAATCAGCACCACTACACACCACGACTATCACCATCACTACCATAATCTCCACCGCTACCGCTACCACCATCACTGCCACAATCACCACCACTACAACAATCACCACCACTACACACCACGACTATCACCATCACTACCATAATCTCCACTGCTACAGCTACCACCATCACTGCCACAATCACCACCACTACAACAATCACCACCACTACCACAACCACCACTACCACAATCACCACCCCTACCACAACCATCACCACTATCACCATCAATACCATAATCTCCATCGCTACCGCTACCACCATCACTACCAAAATCTCCACCACTACCACCACCACCACCACTACCACAATCACCACCACTACCACTACCACAATCACTACCACCATTATCACAATCACCACCGCTACCACTACCACCATCACTACCGCAATCACCACCGCTACCACAATCACCACAGCTACCACTACCACCATCGCTACCACAATCACCACCGCTACCACTACCACAATGACCACCACTACCACTACCACAATGACCATCACCACCACTACCACAATCACCACTACAATCAGCACCACTACCACCATCACTACCGCAATCACCACCGCTACCACAATCACCACAGCTACCACTACCACCATCGCTACCACACTCACCACCACTACCACTACCACAATCACCACCACTACCACTACCACACTCACCACCATAATCACCACCACTACCACAGTCACCACTACTACCAATGTCACAATCACTAGCACCACTACCACAATCATCACCACAATCACAGTCGCTAGTACCATCCAGCACCCACCCAGACATCAGTGCATCTATCCGCGTGACCCTTCATCCATTATCCAATCCATGTATCCATCTTTTCGTGGATTCATTCATTCATTTGTTCGTTCGTTGGTTCATTCGTTCGTGGATTCATTTATTCGTTCGTTTCTTTGTTCATTCATCCATTCGTTCGTTTATTCATTCTTTCTTAAGTTCGTTCGTTCATTCATTTAATCATATATTCATTCATTCATTCATTCATTTTCCGCATAGCCTGCTTGTCAGATTGTCACTTCTTGTGTCCGGAAGTCTGCACTGTTGGTTCAACTGTTGGTTCAGTCTGGTTTTGTCTGGTCTGATCTGGTATGTCTGTCGGTCAGCCTCTTCTTCCGTCTGTCTGCACATTCGTCTGTCATGCAGAGTCGAGCCGTCTCACCTGGTAGTTCATTCCTCTGATTGCTTCCATTGTTGCCACGTCCTGGGTTACCAATAGAACGTGCTTATGAATATTCATGGGCTGTGTGTGACACAGCCAGTTCAAGGTCATGTTCGTAAATCCAGAATTGAAGACGTTGAGCAGAACCGGTTTGCCTGAAATGTACAGGTTGATGCACAAACTGAAATTACACCTCAACAGAGAAAGGTTAATACTCTCTCCCCCCCCTCTCTCTCTCTCTCTCTCTCTCTCTCTCTCTCTCTCTCTCTCTCTCTCTGATCTGTCTGTCTGCCTGTGTATCTGTGTGTCTTTCTGTCAGCCTGTCTTTCTGTCAGCCTGTCTGTCTGTTAGCCTGTCTGTCTTTCTGTCAGCCTGTCTGTCTGTTAGCCTGCCTGCCTGCCTGCCTGCCTGCCTGCCTCTCTCTCTCTCTCTCTCTCTCTCTCCTCTCTCTCTCTCTCTCTCTCTCTCTCTCTCCCAGACAATGGTGTAAGCCGCTATATAAAATCACACCTTTACCTTTTTTTCCTTGAGAGAGAGAGAAACAGAGAGAGAGTAAGAGAGAGAGAGAGAGAGAGAGAGAGAGAGAGAGAGAGAGAGAGAACTGAACTGAACTGAACTGAACTGTTTATTGAAAGGGCCTCCAGCCCATTACAAATAAAAGAACACAAAAATAATGCATACATCATATCTCACTCAAAAACATACATCCTCTACCGTTGCATCTTCTCTCCTCTTTAGGACATGAAACAGGTAGGTGCATACCGCTCGAATACACTTTTGATCTTTAACACTCATTAATTGCGTGAAAACATTGGCATAATCAGTTACGAACGGTACTAAGTGTTTCACTCTGAGATTACTCACTGCTGGACACCTGACCAACAAATGATATTCATCTTCTTCTTCTTCGTGACACAATGGACAAGGTGAAAAAATCATTGTTTCATATCTATTTTTATGAATGTACATTTCAGTTGCACCAAAACACTCCAAACCACTGTGCGATGTCTTGCAGACAAAATAACATCCTCCAAGCAAACACA
>JAWQFJ010001173.1:0-10000 GCA_034096865.1 Theodoxus fluviatilis
CACTTCTGCCGGATTTGACTATGTTGTTTTGAGAGAAATTCAAAGTGACAGACTCGAAGGTGAATTTGGAGTCTATCGACAGACAACCGGGGCAAACTTCAGAATCTGGAACGAGACCACGAGAAGGATGCAGTTCTCCTCCAGACTTCAGTGAAGAGAGCTAGAATGATCTGATCCCAGCGAAAGGGTAGGCCTCAGCTTTTTAAAATATTCTTTCCTGTATTTGTCAATATATCTTTCGCAATTAGAACTAAAATTAGCATTGTATTGCTTTTCAGAGGACAAATAAGTTAATCAACTCTACAATGATATTGATGTTCTGAACGTTTTTGCGTCTCTTGAATATTAGCCTTTTTTCTGCTCAACAATCTCCCCCCCCCCCTTTTTAAATCTCTATTTCATTTCCTTTCTTATGATATCCATTGGTGTCTCTTTTATTTATTTAAGTCCTTTACTTGAATGATGATTTGAAAACATAGTATAGTTTAAATAATAATAATAATATAGTTTAAAAACAACACATAAAAAGGGCCAAGTAGTCTTACCTCTTCTTGTTCCAAACTCTCATCATTTGGCTTCTAAATGTCAAAAAAAATAATCTCTATACCCATAAAATAACATATTTATGTTCACTCTATATCTTCTTTAACATAATTATGGACACAAGCAACAAAATACAAACATTTCTGGCAGTAGGAAGTCATACAAGTGAACAAAGCAATGGCCTCTGAGATCAGAGGCCTGAATTTTGATCTGCATGTCCTGAGAGAAGTAGTCCTTGACACAATCCCAAGCCCTGAGCAAGGCACGCTCAGATGTCAATAAACCCAAAAGCCACGCCCCTTTTCTATTCACGCCTCGCTCCAAACAAGAGTCAACACAGCCTGGCCTGACCCCAAGCCCAAAGGTCACACGTCAATCAATGACAAACTGTCTCTCCCTCCCCGCTCCAACCAATCAGAGACGTCCCCCACGCTAAACACGGCACAGGCGAGCAAACTAGCACAGATGAATGGGAAAAGCATACGCTTACGAGTCCTTGGCTCCTCCCAGGTCCAGGAATACAACGTACACACCCATTCAACACCAATTCCAAGAAAACACAGTAAGGTTATCCACAGTCGAGTCTAAATCTGTCACAGTGTGTAACGTGTCATCCAACCTAGTGAACCAACCCTAGTGAATCAAATCACGCCACACACTGCACCGTTGCATGACATTCCGTTGCAACCCACTATAACACCTTTCACCACTCTACGTAAATGAAGGTATATCAGTTCGACCACCTTACCCCCTCGGCTTTCCGTCCCAATTCGAATCCCTTCCCCTGAAATCCCAGTCCACTCTCTCTGAGCTAGACTAAGCTCACTACACGAGAAGTACTTGCAAATCTGGACACCAACGTTGAGGAAACAGCACACCCCAGCGCAGCTGAAGAAACAGTCCCCGACTCGCACCGGTATTCCACCCAGTGCAGGAAGGTAGAGCCCTCAGAAGCTCAGGGTAGACCGTAGTGTCCAAATCCACCATCCGCCACCATCCAAGTCGAAGCGTTCGCCATCCGTAAGACTCAGCTACCCTAAAAAGCCTGTAACATATCGACTCGGACTAATAAGCTACTATTTTCTTTCCCCACCAATTCTTTCATTGAATTTAATTAGAAATAGGGCGACCCCCCCCTTAACCCACGTGCTCAGAAAAATCCCCTCCTTGCTTCCCTCCCGTGAGAAATATTTCGTTTAAATCAACCCATCCTAACATCAAAACGAGATTGCTCGAATTTACAACCCACTATAAAAGAAGTTTATCCATTTCTACCAAAGAAACGAGTCCCATACGTTTTACTTACTTATACCATCCCAAGCAGTTGAATTCTTCCCGCCGACATGTCAAAACGGTCATTTCCCACATGGCAAAACGAGCGGTACAAGAGTTCGTCCTTACCCCAACAAGGCTGTGGAAACGCCGACATCTCTCCACGTCCAGTACTTTTGCACGTCCTCTTGCCTCTAAAAGGCTCCACACGCTGCGACAGCAACGTCAAGACAACCGTCTTCTCGCCTCTGAAAGGCTCCACACGCTGCAAACAGCAACGTCAAGACCAAACGTCCTCTCGCCTCTGAAAGGCACCACACGCTGCAAACAGCAACGTCAAGACAACCGTCTTCTCGCCTCTGAAAGGCACCACACGCTGCGACAGCAACGTCAAGACAACCGTCTTCTCGCCTCTGAAAGGCTCCACACGCTGCAAAACGGCAACGTCAGGACCGCACGTCCTCCCTCATCTAAAGCGATGACCCGTCTGTCCAAACCGCGTCGCCCGGATCAGCAGCTACCGTCGCGCGGCAGAGCGCACCCAATCAGAGTGCTTAATTTCACTGACCTCTAGCCCGTGCCAGGTCAATAAGTAATCCCCTAACAAAATGTTCACCCATCCCAGCACGTGTCTAGCTGAGATTTTCCCGCTCAAACTATATTGAACCCTGACCTTAACCGTTATTTGAGCAGAACACGGTGTCACTATAATTAATCACCCCCTCACCATTTATCCCTAATCACAAACAATGTCGCGTCACGCGACAATTTCTATTTTATGGATCGACTTCTATACTAGGCTGGCCATTTAAACAGTTAAAGATAGGACAGAAAAATACAAGTAGCAACTTTATATCATAAGCAAATCACAACATTATCTTAAATATGAAGCATGCAGTGGTCCGTGACTTGACCCAGTCCATCCAAGTGCATCTCCAAACTGAAATGAAAGTTGCCATGTACAAGTCCGTTTTGGATCAGGTCATCAACTCTTCGTGTTAATTAACCTTCCCAATCTTGCTTTACACTTCCCACGAATGCGGCAGACAATTTGCAATACCTTGCGCTCACTTAGTGTTCGACGAAATCGGTGAGCACACAAGCAATGTCCTTGAAAATAGCCCGAAGTCTTGCTATTTCCTTCCCCTTGAGACGACGGATAAGTGAGATCAAGTGCTCAACCACCTCCGAATGGGAGAGACATGGCGAGACTCCTGGCTCGAAAGAGTGATCATTGACACCTTCCCTTGGGTCGTGCACTGTCAATCCAGACGTTGGTGTCTTCCTACCATTTGACTGAGGTGTAGCGGAAGGCTTGCGAGAGTGATACCGTTTCAGCATGTTGACATGGCACACTCTCGTTCGTTTCCGTAGGTCTGGTGTGGAGACCAACTATTCCACGGGCCTGACTTGCCGCAACACCTCGTAGGGGCCACAGAAGTTTGACTGGAAAGGATTGATGGTTTGTGCTACCAACTCCCTGTCTCCTGTCACAAGCTTCCCTTTAGACTCTTTCGAACCCTTCATGCGTTCTCGCACCGGTTGCGAATGCTCTCTCGCCAACTCTTACGTCACTTTCATCCGCTCTCTGAAATTCTTGCTTCGTCGAAACTTATTCTCAAACTCCCTTGCCTGTCTACCGAATATACCTGGTGATCGGGTGACCGCATACCCTGGGATACTTTCTGAGACCTCCATCCCCTTGGAAATTTCAGACTTGAGTCGCTTCTGTTCCACAACTCTTGTTGGGATGGCAACTATCGCTAAGTCGTTGCCAAGGAGTACATCAACTTCTTCAGGCAAGGGATGCGACTTCGGCAACACCCTTACTTCCACGAGTCCATTGACTTCGTGACTCGTTATCTTCAGGCGGTGCACGCTCACAGGCAAATCCCGTGCTGCCCCGACACTTCTGACAAAAACTTTACGTCCCTAGAACGTTTTTCCATTGAAGCGCAGGATCCCTTCCCTACGAGTGTCACGGCTGCCCCAGTGTTGCGCAAGATTTTAACTCTCCTGACCCTTCCACTTTTTAGAACAACCTCGCCTTCGCTAATGAAGGCATCAAACTCACTCGTCTCCTTTGTCCTGGTTTCATCTGACTTCCTATCACCGCCTCTGTCCATTGTCTGCTCCCCGTTTTCCCCATCCAACTTCACTATCTCAAGTGGCCTAATTCCCCTTATCCCACAGTGATCGGATCCCTTTGTCCAACCCCGTGCCAATAAATTGACGGTCGCAGTGGGCCTCTTCCAGCAGTCATCTGCTTTGTGCCCTCGCTTCCCAGGTGCGACAGTTCCCGGTGAACTCGAACCCGACTGATTATAGGCCCTCTGACCTCCCTTATTGCAGGGTTTCTCTTCTTTTCTCAGAGAAAGCCTTTTTGATATCGTGATCAGCCATTGTTCGCCGTCACCGATGCATGAGTAGCAGCGTAGGTATCACTGCTTTCTGCAGCCTCATGGAGTGTCACGACTCCTCTTTCGCTCAGGTACAACCTGAGGCTCTCTGGCAGTCCATCAGCGTGCGCTTCGAGCAGCATAACCTCACGGAGTTTCCCGAAGTCTCCGCCTACTTTGATGGACTGGCACTACCTGTCGAAGAGCGTCCTGAGGTCTCGCGCGTACTCTTTGTACGTCTCGCTTTCCCTCTTTCTTCGACGTCTTAATGTGTTCCGGTAGTGCTCAGGTACATGATTGTACCCTTTCAGAATCTCCCTCTTTAGTGTGTCATATTCCAACCGGTCCACGGAGTACATTGATAGTAATACTCTCTGGCCTTTCTCGTCAGAACCGGGTGTACCAGCCCTGCCCATCCCTTTTGTCGACCCTTCCACCTTCGGCTAAGCCTTCAAAATGAGAAAAAAAAGTGTCCGCTGCTTTCTCATCAAAGCAGGGTACCTTCACACGGGGTGGTGAGCGCGGTCTAGCCCTTTCCACGACTTCTGGAGGAAATCCCCTTCCTAACTTTTCCCTCTCAAGCTTTATCTTTGCGAGCTCGACTCTCTCGTGAATCCTGAGCTTTTCGAGCTCCCGCTCTGCTTCCCGCTCTGCTTCCCGCTCTGCTTCCCGCTCTGCTTCCCGCTCTGCTTCCCGCTCTGCTTCCCTATCGCGCAATTCCAATTTCTTGAGCTTTAAATCTAGCTCGAGTGCTCTATCACTCTTGACATTGCTGACCTTTGTCTCTACGGGGCTTTGAATGGACTCGATCCTAACGTCCCTGGGGTATCCACTGTCGACTCTTCTACTATTCCCAACAATTTGCTTTGCTTGAAGGCATTAATTAGCTTCTCCTTCAACTCGGCTAAATTTCCTTTCTCCCCAATCGAAACTTTCAAATGAGTAGCAATGTCATGGAGATCCCATTTTTTGGCATGCTCTAGCAGAGTGACGTCCTTTGTCTCAATAAAATCAAGGAAAACTTGCTTCATTTTTGACTCACATGCAAAACAAAAGTGAGTCTATGTACTCACTCATTTCCTCCGTCCGGGCGTCCGGGGGTCCGGGCGTCCGAAAACTTTAACGTTGGATTTTTCTCGGAGACTATTAGGTCTATTAATACCAAATGTGGTATGATGGTGTATGATGACAAGGCCTTAAAAAACATACACAGTGACTTGACCTTGCTTTTGCTTCACGGTCAAGGTCGCAGGGGCCATAAAGGTTGTCTAAAAGAAGCCATTTTTCACACTTTCTCAATTTTCTCTGACGTTTTAGAGATTGGATATCTCACCTACATATGATATATATGGCAAAGTAAGCCCTATCTTTTGATACCAGTTTAGTTGACCTTGCTTCAAGGTCAAGGTCACAGGAGCTCTTCAAAGTTGGATTGTATTCATATTTTGAAGTGACCTTGAACCTGAACTATGAAAGATAACTGTTTGAAACTTAATAATTATGTGGGGTACATGTTATACTTTCATCGTGAGACACATTTGGTCACCACACACACACACACACACACACACCAATACATTGACCATTAGCGCCAGGCAGTAGCGTGTCTGTGTTTCGTTTAAATAAAAACTGCAACCTATTGACACTGTGTGCATAACATTGATTCTTCATTGATAGACCCTTGTGCTTTTTCTTTTAAATAGTAAAAATTACTATAAGAACCTAATAGAGAGTTTTTATGTTGATCATGTAACCAGATGTATAATCATATGAATGAGTGGACATGTATCCGCAAGTACCAACATTGTGTACTTTTATATAATAACAAGAAGAGCAAAGCCCATACGACTCACATGCTTGATCTCGACCTTTATATGACCTTGACCTTCAGGTGATCTTCAAGGTCAAGGTCAAACAACTAAACTTACCAATGACATCATACACTAAGAAATGCTTTACACATTTTTCCTACCAAAATACATGTGACCTTGACCCAAGGTCAAGGTCATCCAAGGTCATGCAACACAAAGCTGTTAATTCAAGACATAGGAAGCACAATGATGCTTATTGGCACTTTCTACAATGAGATATGATCACTTTTAGTGGTTCACTACCCCATTTTAGTCACATTTTATAAGGGTCAAAGTGACCTTGACCTTGATGATATGTGACCAAATGTGTCTCATGATGAAAGTATAACATGTGCGCCACATAATTATTAAGTTTGAAACAGTTATCTTTCATAGTTCAGGGTCAAGGTCACTTCAAAATATGTATACAATCCAACTTTGAAGAGCTCCTGTGACCTTGACCTTGAAGCAAGGTCAACCAAACTGGTATCAAAAGTTAGGGCTTACGTTGCCCTATAGACCATATATAGATCAGGTATCCAATCTCAAAAACTTCAGAGAAAATTGAGAAAATGTGAAAAATGACTGTTTTTTAGACAACATTTATGGCCCCTGCGACCTTGACCTTGAAGCAAGGACAAGTCACTATGTATGTTTTTTGAGGCCTTGTCATCATACACCATCATGCTACATTTGGTATTGATAGACTGAATAGTCTTCGAGAAAAATCCAACGTTAAAGTTTTCGGACGCCCGGACGCCCGGACGCCCGGACGGACAAAACGGGTGAGTACATAGACTTACTTTTGCTTTACATGTGAGTCAAAAAGTGTTATATATCTTTCTGTTTGTTCTCTCGGATATATTACTTCGGATATTTTTTTAAGGGGGGGGGGGGGGGGGGCTTTTGGATATGATTTCGCACTTATGACACAATATAAGTCTGTAGCATCCTTTATCCCTCCAGGTTTACTGGAGGTCCTACAGACTTTATCTGTCTGTGTGTGTGTGTGTGTGTCTGTCTGTCCCGTCTCCACGGCTTATATCTCAAAAACTACTGGACGGATTTCCTTGAGATTTTGCACACTAACTGGAAGTTAGGTCCGATTGAATGTATCAAATTTTCAGAATCGAGGCTTGAAGAGAAAGTGGTTTTCTAAGGTCGTATTCTCGAAATTACCGGTCGAAAAATTATTGAAATGACATTTGACGGCAAAGCCAAATTTGACGTCATTAATAGCATGACGTCATTTGCATGTACGATCTGAAATGCAGTCCCACTTAGAAGCTTTCTGTCTCAACATTTCAATTGACGTAACAGCAGAAATTATGGGTATCTTTTTAGATTGACGTCATTTGCGAGTAGAGTTTCGGGGAACCCATGCGAGAATGAATAATTTCCAGAACGTTGGTGAAGGAGACAGAAGGATTTTTTACGATGCGGGTCGTTTCGTTTCGAAAATGTAACCCTTGAACAGCATTAATTTATCAAATCTGGGTACTACTATTGACCGCAATACCCCGCAATATCCACAAATATACCGCAATACCACCAAATATGCAACTCGTACTTGCGTCAAATCGTCGTAGTTTGATGTTTACTTAGCCCGCTGAACGCTGCCAAGACCAATCTAATGCGATCGCCGTAGTTTGACTGTTTCCGAGAGTTACGTCCCTTCGTGATGCGGTCGCTTCTGTGTATCGGTTCGAAAGTTTAGTTGAATTTGTATGGTTTTTGGCGACCCATGTGTCTCAAAATTGAGTAGAAGTATTTTGAGCGTATTAGGATATCGAAACATCGCATCAGTTTCAATGTTGTTTTCTGGCCAAACATAGTAGGCCTATACTATGATCATTGAATGACCACCTATCAGATCTAAACTCGTTGTCTTCATTTGCCTGTCGGATAAGTCTTGGCAGTTTAAACACTAGAGCAGTCATCAGTTTATTGTCAATTTGAGAGACTCACTGGCTCATAAAATAGGTAGCTAGAGCATAATCGCTCCAAGCATTGATTTCGCCTGCCAGCCAACCAAAACAAGGGACGCAACTCTAAATCTCGTCTTGCTTAAAATCGCGGAGTGACGCTTCTTTATGTCTATGTAACGTATGTTCTTTGGACGAAGCAAACATCAAACTACGGCGATTTGACGCAAGTACGAGTTGCATATTTGGTGGTATTGCGGTATATTTGTGGGTATTGCGGGGTATTGCGGGGTATTGCGGTCAATAGTAGTACCGTCAAAGATGTATGTTGAATGCATCAATAGTTCTCTCGAGAGGTTGCGGGTTCGAACCCGATCTTTTTTTGTTGTTGTGCCGAAACCTGGAGGTTCAGCGCCAGCGGTTTTTATCCTCTTACTTGTTACAGGGGAGACAATCACTACAGACCAGCTGAGGACGCAGTTTTGTCAGTGTAGAGTAAACTCCCTTGAAAATCGGAGGCAAATGGTACTTCTAGATAATGTGAAACTCTCCGAGGAAAATATGGATGGGTGAATGGATGGACAAGTTCATGACGCATGGACGGATGGATGAATGGATACATGGATAGATGAATCAACAAAGAAATGGAGGGGGGGAGGGATGATGAGTGAACACCCTTTTCTGCGACACGCTTGCAAAGATGGTTCCATGCAGATTTGTTCCTAAATCACTTTCTGTGCACACACGTGCACGCACACACACACATACACACACACACACACACACACACACACATACACACACACACACACCCTCACACTCACACTCTCTCTCTCCCTTCCTCTCTCTCTCTCTCTCTCTCTCTCTCTCTCTCTCTCTCTCTCTCTCTCTCTATCTCTCTCCCTCTCTCCCTCTCTCTCTCTCTCTCTCTCTCTCTCTCTCTCTCTCTCTCTCTCTCTCTCTCTCTCTCTCTCTCTCTCAGGTACCCAGTTTAACTCCTGAGTGGGGAAAAGCAATATGAATCAACCATCTCGCTCAAGGATGCAACTCCGGGAGCAGTGCAGCTTCGAACGCCGCCTTGCTAGCCGCAGACGACTAGAGGTCAAGCGCGCTGACCACTCGACCGCAGGGGCTCATATGCTTCCCCTTTTCCCGAAAACAAAATAGGAACAGCCTGAAGGTAAACGTAAGATGGCGTGGCATCACACCACCTGAGTGAGCTGCAAGCAGTGGCGCTAGATCGTGCCCGGTGGCAAGCTGTCTCCCGTAAAGCCTGAGAACTACACAAGGCTGGAGCCGCTCTATGTCCCCCTCGTCAGCTGGACCCCCTGGCTGTTAGGCTCTCGGGGCCTACTCTAGTAGCTCAGTCAGGGGTCTCCCTAAGCAGCCATTTCGGGCCACCGGGGTGCATCGGATAGTGGGTCAATCAGGTCCATGTCCGCCAGACTCACAGGGACGCGGGTGCAGCCACCCTTTGCAGCTCCCTCGCTACCTGACTGTCCTCCTGAGACCTGGCGCCCAGCCCTCGCAGAAAACGGATGATGAACCCTGCTATGATGCCTCTGCATCTCACCTCGACCGGTCATGTCCGACAACCCCGCCCTCTTCGCTGACAGTGGGTGGTCTTCCAGCTCAGTGTATCTTGCCATTTTTCGCTCGTGAGCCCAGGCTAGGTTGTTTTCCCAAGGGACTGTCAACTCCACCAGAAAATGGCCTTCTGGTCCACCTCTTAATTGACAAATAAATCCTGGCTGATATTCACCATTTCTTGGCAAACTACTTATCGGTAAACATTCGGCAAAAATGTGGTAACTATTGCGCCAAGTTTTGGTAAATCTTTAGCTTCTTAATAGCTTGACGAAACTAAGCCAAGATCTCGCATAAAAAGGACATTTGCAAAATGGCATTGATCTGCATCATGCCCATACCGTAAGTGTGCAATGGCTGTAAATGTACACGAGGCGACATATTTTCCCGCCATTTTGCTCTGAGGGGATCTCACGAATATCTC
>JAWQFJ010001173.1:15000-22500 GCA_034096865.1 Theodoxus fluviatilis
CGGACAGGGGACAGGGGGACGGACAGAGGGATAGACAGGGGGACGGACAGGGGGACGGACAGGGGGATAGACAGGGGGACGGACAGGGGGATAGACAGGTGGATAGACAGGGGGACGGACAGGGGATAGACAGGGGATAGACAGGGGGACGGACAGGGGATAGGACAGGGGGACGGACAGGGGATAGACAGGGGGACGGACAGGGGATAGACAGGGGACGGACAGGGGATAGACAGGGGACGGACAGGGGATAGACAGGGGGACGGACAGGGAGATAGACAGGGGGACGGACAGGGGATAGACAGGGGATAGACAGGGGACGGACAGGGGGACGGACAGGGGGATAGACAGGGGATAGACAGGGGGACGGACAGGGGGACGGACAGGGGATAGACAGGGGACGGACAGGGGATAGACAGGGGACGGACAGGGAGATAGACAGGGGGACGGACAGGGAGATAGACAGGGGGACGGACAGGGAGATAGACAGGGGGATAGACAGGGGACGGACAGGGGACGGACAGGGGATAGACAGGGGACGGACAGGGGATAGACAGGGGGACGGACAGGGGATAGACAGGGGGACGGACAGGGGATAGACAGGGGACGGACTGGGGGATAGACAGGGGATAGACAGGGGGATAGACAGGGGGACGGACAGGGGATAGACAGGGGGACGGACAGGGGGACGGACAGGGGATAGACAGGGGACGGACAGGGGATGGACAGGGATAGACAGGGGGACGGACAGGGGACGGACAGGGGACGGACAGGGGATAGACAGGGGGACGGACAGGGGGATAGACAGGGGGACGGACAGGGGGATAGACAGGGGACGGACAGGGGATAGACAGAGGGATGGACAGGGGACGGACAGGCGATGGACAGGGGGACGGACCGGGAGATAGACAGGGGGACGGACAGGGAGATAGACAGGGAGATAGACAGGGGGATAGACATGGAGGACGGACAGGGGGATAGACAGGGGAGGACAGGGGACGGACAGGGGTACGGACAGGGGGACGGACAGGGAGATAGACAGGGGGACAGACAGGGGATAGACAGGGGGACGGACAGGGGACGGACAGGAGATAGACAGGGGGACAGACAGGGAGATAGACAGGGGGACGGACAGGGGATAGACAGGGGGACGGACAGGGGGACGGACAGGGGGATAGACAGGGGGACGGACAGGGGGATAGACAGGGGGATAGACAGGGGAGACGCATAGACAGGGAGATAGACAGGGGGACGGACAGGGGGATAGACAGGGGGACGGACAGGGGATAGACAGGGGATAGACAGGGGATGACAGGGGAACGGACAGGGGATAGACAGGGGGACGGACAGGGAGATAGACAGGGGGATGGACAGGGAGATAGACAGGGGGACGGACAGGGGGATAGACAGGGGACGGACAGGGGATAGACAGGGGGACGGACAGGGGGATAGACAGGGGGACGGACAGGGGATAGACAGGGGGACGGACAGGGGGATAGACAGGGGACGGACAGGGGGATAGACAGGGGACGGACAGGGGATAGACAGGGGACGGACAGGGAGATAGACAGGGGACGGACAGGGGATAGACAGGGGATAGACAGGGGGACGGACAGGGGGACGGACAGGGGATAGACAGGGGGACGGACAGGGGATAGACAGGGGGACGGACATGGAGACGGACAGGGGATAGACAGGGGAATGGACAGGGGGACGGACAGGGAGATAGACAGATGGACGGACAGGGGATAGACAGGGGGACGGACAGGGGGATAGACAGGGGGACGGACAGGGGGACGGACAGGGGGATAGACAGAGGGATAGACAGGGAGATAGACAGGGGGACGTACAGGGGGATAGACAGGGGGACGGACAGGGGGACGGACAGGGGGATAGACAGGGGGACGGACAGGGTGACGGACAGGGGGACGGACAGGGGGATGGACAGGGGGACGACAGGGGGACGAACAGGGAGACGGACAGGGAGATAGACAGGGGACGGACAGGGAGACGGACAGGGGGATAGACATGGGGACGGACAGGGGGACGGACAGGGGGATAGACAGGGGGACGGACAGGGGGATAGACAGAGGGATAGACAGGAGGACGGACAGGGGGATAAACAGGTTGACGAACACAGGGACGGACGGACGGACTTTCGGACGGACGGATGGACAGGGACGAACACAGGGACGGACGGAAGGTCGGTGGGATGGATGGACGGTCGGAATGACGGACAAACAGATATACACACACACACAAACAGACCCACAAATAGACACAAAGACGAACAGACACACATACAGACAGACAAGCAGGGAAACCAACATAAAGAAAGACAGACAGACGATCAAACAGACACACACACATACAGACAGGAAGGTAAGCATGCAGACAGACACACAAACATGCAGACTAACACGCAGAAAAATGATATACACTGAACATACATGCATACATACGTACGTACAAACGTACATACATACATACATACATACATGCATACATACATACATACATACATACATACATACATACATACATACATACATACATACACACATACATACATACATACACACATACATACATACATACACACATACATACATACACACATACATACATACATACATACATACATACATACATACATACATACATACATACATACATACATACATACATACATACATACATACATACATACATACATACATACATACATACATACATACATACATACATACATACATACATACATACATACATACATACATACATACATACATATACATACATACATACATACATATACATACATACATACATACATACATACATACATACATACATACATACATACATACATACATACATACATACATACATACATACATACATACATACATACATACATACATACATACATACATACATACATACATACATACATACATACATGCATACATGCATACATGCATACATGCATACATGCATACATGCATACATGCATACATGCATACATGCATACATGCATACATGCATACATGCATACATGCATACATGCATACATGCATACATGCATACATGCATACATGCATACATGCATACATGCATACATGCATACATGCATATATTGCATACATGCATACATACATACATACATACATACATACATATCAAATCACTTTATTGCCAAAATAGGAAACATACAATTTTCCAATATGCATTACATGTGCACGCTCGGATGTTTAACCAGTTTTTCTCAAAGCCAGTAATCTCCTACATTGATATTGACACTGCTTTCGAAAGTCACTAATACGCCTTTGCGACCACTTTTCTCTTACTAATAGACGTTTTACGTGCATTTCATTTCATGCGTTAAAGATGGCACATTCATTTTTATCATTTTTTATTCAAGACAAATGACTCCTAAAATCAGGTTGAAGACTCATCACATATTATGTATTAACAGTGTGATCGTTACTACCAGGATGTGTCAAAGGAGTTGAGACTATTGCTAGCACCTGCACTCTCAACCGAATCGTAAAGAACTGTTTAGTTGTTTTCTGGTAGGGTATTTTGTTTTGTTTCAAATAGCTTTCGTATGACGTATATATTCTCTCTCTCTCTCTCTCTCTCTCTCTCTCTCTCTCTCTCTCTCTCTCTCTCTCTCTCTCGTTTTTTCCCCAGCCTTTCTATTTATTGGCCGCCATTCATCCCTTCTTCATGCTCTGCTTAACTACCCCCTTTTTTCTCTTTGTTTTCCGTACTCTAAATCTCACAGTTTGGCATAAGCACGTTCAGTTCTTTCCTCTGCTGCTTCTCCCCCGCATCCACCCTCAGCACACTGTTCCTTCACGGTACTCCCCTCCTCCCTTCTATACTGGTATTTCCAACCGATTCCGTTACACCACTAATCTGTACTGACTGCCATGGCACAACTGCTTGTCCCACCACAGCTGTTGGGATTTACTGGGCTTCAGAAGGGATACCTCTGTTTGGTTTTAACGTTCACATCGGTTCATCAGGTGACCTCTTCTTGCCCAGACTCGTCGGGACCCGATCATCACTGATACACTGAGATATTTTGCTAAGCCTTTGCCGGTACGTCTGGACAAGCCTAGCAGTTGTAGACCTGATACCACGCGGTGGTGAACAGCACCGAGGGAACCTATCACGAGCACGATGAGTTTGCTGGAGAAACCTGCCTTACTCAGCTGGGTACATAGTGGTACATACTTGCGGAATTTGTGGTCATAACAGGTGTCGATGAATGCATCAAACTGATTGGACACTTCAATCACAAAAGCCATAGGTCTACTGTGATCGATGAAACACAGGTCTGGCTTGCTCGTATCCAAGTCATTACCGTCCAGGGACACCCTTTGGTTCTGAAAGACTTGGCAGAACTCGGTCACCACTGACCTAGACAGCGCTTGCAGCACGAGCTCGACACAGTGGTCATGCCGCTCCGTGTAGAGCCTGCGCAGTCGTCTGCAGCTGTTCAGTGCGTGAGAGTTCGTATCAGAATGAAATCCGCATAACAAGCATTCTCGCTGGTAAGATTCAGGGTAGTATGTCTGGCATGTAAAGTGTAGAAGGCCAACACAACAACAGCTAGATTGTCTTGACCAAGAGGATTAGCTATATACATGTCCACAATGGCACACATAAGTATGGGTTTTCATGAGTGGGCAAAATGTCAAACACAAAAATATAGAGCTGTTAAGCTACACACATGTATATATCTGCCGAGCCAAACATTCAGGATGTCGCGTTCAGTGTAGACTCCTGCATAGTAGCTACAGTCATATTTATATTTATATACTTCTCAGTGGAATGTGAGTATAAGAGGCAGGTTATAGCATTCAGATGTTCATTATTATACTGAAATTTACTTGTGTTCATATATCAGAGCATTTTCTTTTACATGTAATATTCCCTCATTTTTGACTCACATGCGTAGCAAAAGTGAGTCTATGTACTCACCAGTTTCGTCCGTCCGGGCGTCCGGGCGTCCGGGCGTCCGTTTAAAACTTTAACGTTGGATTTTTCTCGGAGACTATTAAGTCTATCAACACCCAATTTGGCATGATGGTGTATGATGACAAGGCCTCAAAAAACATACATAGTGACTTGACCATGCTTCAAGGTCAAGGTCGCAGGAGCCATAAATGTTGTCTAAAAAACAGCCATTTTTCACATTTTCTAAATTTTCTCTGAAGTTTTTGAGATTGGATACCTCACCTATACATGGTATATAGGGCAAAGTAAGCCCCATTATCTTATACCAGTTTGGTTGACCTTGCTTCAAGGTCAAGGTCACAGGAGCTCTTTAAAGTTGGATTGTATACATATTTTGAAGTGACCTTGACTCTGAACTATGGAAGATAAATGTTTCAAACTTAATAATTATGTGGGGCACATGTTATACTTTCATCATGAGACACATTTGGTAACATATCCTCAAGGTCAAGGTAACTTTGACCCTTATGAAATGTGACCAAAATGGGGTAGTGAACCACTAAAAGTGACCATATCTCATGGTAGAAAGTGCCAATAAGCACCATTGTACTTCCTATGTCTTGAATTAACAGCTTTGTGTTGCATGACCTTAAATGACCTTGACCTTGGGTCAAGGCCACATGTATTTTGGTAGGAAAAATGTGTAAAGCATTTCTTAGTTTAGTGTATGATGTCATTGCTAGGTGTAGTTGATTGGCCTTGACCTTGAAGATCACCTGAAGGTCAAGGTCATGAAAAGGTCAAGGTCAAGCATGTGAGTCGTATGGGCTTTGCCCTTCTTGTTTTGACATGATGTACTGGGAACAGCTTTTTAGCATTATTGAGTTATACAAGAACCAACACAAGCAATTGGCATTCACACATCCCTCACCAGGACAAGTGTGACTGCACAAAGCATCTCAGAGAATCCAGTGAGGTACTGAAAAGTATATGCACTTACACACTAAATCTTTCTTTACATACATTTTTCCTCACTTAGGCATATGAGACTAAATACAGGATTAATCAGCACAAACAAGGAAAGGGGCACATAGACACTGCACAGTCAGGATCCACATTGCAAGTGTACAAAATATACACATGTTCCTTTATTATTATTTCTGAACACAGGCACAATGAATATTGAAGGTCATAAGTACACACCACTCAGCATGTTCTCCCATCTCCGTGCAAAGTTTCAGCTGTGATTCAAGGGAAGTAATGTCAGTTATCTCCCTTGCACTTGACAGTCAACCCACTCTCACCCTGAACTGCATCATACCACTCTTTCCTGGGAAACAGATCTACACCTCTTTTCCAGATGATGAAGGAATCAATCATTGTTCTCACTGAGCAGAATCAAGCAACTGCTTTGGCTCTCTGTGTGTTTAGTCCTAGCATTTTCAGTCCACTGCAGAATCTGCTGTGCACAACTCCAAGCGACCCTATGACCAGCACAATTACTTTACATTCAAACCCAGTTTCCTGGATTCTCTGACAAAGTGGAAGGTACTTTTTGAAATTTGAATCATAACAGGTGTTCACAAAAGCATCGATGGTAGAGCCACCTCAACAATGCAGCACTTCCCACTGGCATAGTCAATGAGGCACATATCAGGTCTTGTGTGCTGGACACTTGCAAACCCACCAGTGCCCTCCTGCAGAAAGTGAGACTGTTTCACAATTTGGTCTATGAGGACACAGGAATCTTCATTCTGGTGGGATAAATTTGTTGCAACAATGTTCACTATTCTGTTGTGCCTGGCCTGAATCAGTTTCTTACTCTTCTCACAGCCATTCAGAATGTGACTGACTGTCTCTGAGTGGAAAGCACATCTCTTGCACTGCTTGCTGTAAGATGATGGGTAGTACAGATGAAGAAGGCTGTCACACTCAATCAGCTGTAGTCTGGCTTTGGTGACAAATTTGGTGAGACTGTCACTCAGGTGCATGTTTGTTAGGTGTGAACATGAGAGTGTGTGGTCAACATTCTCAGTTCTTGCTAATCTTCCCTGGGATGTCTTCTGTCTCCACTGGTCAACTCTTCTCTGGATTAGGTTTTGTTTCAAGCAGATGTAGCATCCCAATGAATCCATGAGCACTAACTGTATGTCTTCATCTTCTTCGAGGACTATGGTGTAGTCATCCCCTTTTTTGTGCAACTTAAGTTTGAGTTTTGCACAGAGCTCATTTAGGTAGATCCACTGTGACTTGGGCCAGTTTACTTTGCTTTTCTTTCTCATGAGATATTTTCATCTGTTTGATATTCTGCAAAGTTTTCTTCATTGTATGCTGGTTCTATCTTTCTCTTCTGCATGTGTAGTTCTAGGGATGTTCTTGCTGTGCTTTTCACTTGTGGATCATCACTGTTGAGAACACTCAGGTAGAATGATAGCTTCTTGGTGTAATAAGCTATTCTTGGGTCAGATATGCCTAGCCCTCCTTCTCTTCTTGGAGCAAAAACAAAGTCTCTATTCGATGACTTGTTTA
>JAWQFJ010001173.1:30000-32500 GCA_034096865.1 Theodoxus fluviatilis
TGTGTGTGTGTGTGTGTGTGTGTGTGTGTGTGTGTGTGTGTGTGTGTGTGTGTGTGTTGTGGTGTGTGTGTGTGTGTGTGTGTGTGTGTGTGTGTGTGTGTGTGTGTGTGTGTGTGTGTGTGTGTGTGTGTGTGTGTGTGTGTGTGTGTGTGTGTGTGTGTGTGTGGTGTGTGTGTGTGTGTGTGGTGTGTGTGTGTGTGTGTGTGTGTGTGTGTGTGTGTGTGTGTGTGTGTGTGTGTGTGTGTGTGTGTGTGTGTGTGTGTGTGTGTGTGGTGTGTTGTGTGTGTGTGTGTGTGTGTGTGTGTGTGTGTGTGTGTGTGTGTGTGTGGTGTGTGTGTGTGTGTGTGTGTGTGTGTGTGTGTGTGTGTGTGTGTGTGTGTGGTGTGTGTGTGTGTGTGTGTGTGTGTGTGGTGTGTGTGTGTATGTATGTATGTATGTAGTATGTATGTATGTATGTATGTATGTATGTATGTATGTATGCATGCATGCATGCTCGTGCACCCATGTATGCATGCATTCATAAGGGAGCACACAGGAGTGCAACTGCCGGCATGCTCCTGTCTGTTGCTAACCACAGTAATCGTATAAAAGAAGCAATGTGTGTGTGTGTGTGTGTGTGTGTGTGTGTGTGCGCGCGCGTGCGTGCGTGCGTGCGTGTGTGTGTGTGTGATTGTGTATATATGTGTGTGATTGTGCGTGTATGTGATTGTGTGTGTGTGTGTGTGTGTGTGTGTGTGTGATTGTGTGAGTGTATGTGCATGTGTGTGTATGTGTGATTACGTGTGTGTGTAAAAGTATTACTTACAGATTTAGTCACACTCTTGCTGGATGCACGTGCAGCAAATGTATATGCCTTTATTTCATCCGTGAGGGCGGCATAGAAGCTGTTGATGAAGGAGGACTTTCCCGAGCCTGTTGCTCCCATCATCAGTATCCGCACCTGTTGTCCTTTGGGAAGGTCCAAGTCACACTGCAGACACTTCTTACGCAAAGACTTCTCCATCTGGAAATAAATGCTCAGAGAAATGCCATAACTGTCTAAAATCGCATTGGCAGAATACCAGCGTCAGATCTTTGAAAGGATGTCACATGTACCCCGGCGTGATAGTGACAAATAGCTGTTCTGAGATCGACGTGCGCAAACTGTTGCCTCGAAATGCAAAAGGCCAGTGCGCTTCTTGAACAGGCTGTACAGATCTGATGTTAATGAAAAGTTCCCTCTAATGTTTAACAAGTTTACAAAATAAGTCGTCAAATGTTGCGAGTAATGTTGAGAAGGAAGATTTTTTTTAAAATTTACTTTTAGGATGTCACTACTGTGATCCAGAATTATTGCTCTCATATGTCAAGATCTAACAATAGGACTGTCAGGTGGTCGAACTGATCAGAACAGGAAATTATGGTACCATACGCTCTTAATAAGCATGTCATCAGATTCCTTAACCATGGACATACCGAGACAAAAGCATTTCATTCTTGGTTGCTTCTGATTATCTGTCCAACAGAAGTCAAGATGTAAAAAGCTCGGTGAATGTGTACAGATCAGATGCAAATGTTATAGAAAGTTTACGATACGCAGACGGAAACATGTGCAATGAAAATGACAAGACTGAAAAATTCCCTTTCACTATGGCACAACACACATGATAACCAGTCAGTATAACAATCGAGATGTCAGAAACTCAAGAGAATCTGCCCACACCATCAAATACAAGTGACATGTCCTGTCATGTAACTTTTTTGACCCCAACAAAAGTTATTAAAAAACACCTACGTTTAGATTTTTACTCCATCTAGCAGGTAGGTCAGAGTGTCCAAGTGATTTGTTTCTCTTTCGTGGTGACCATTGACTATCATTATGGGTAGCTGCAATTCCTGTGCCACATAATCATGATAACTTGAGGAAATCCCATTGCTTACGTTTCTGACATGGGTAGTCGTAAAGGAACAAGTGTTCCGACCACCCAGAAGAAACATTTATCTGGAACACCAACACCTTCCTGTAACTTAATTAAGAATGGTAGGTTTGGAAGAAATTGCATGAACACTACGGGGTGACACTCAGACAAGTTACACAATTGCTTTCATGTTGACGAAAAAAGCTGCATGTGGGTTTTTTGTATACCAAGAATAAGTCGGAGTGCTTCAAAAAACTCTTTGATTCTCTTCTCCAATTTGGCGCGAACACGCTGTATCTCAAAACTTAGAGGTACAAAAGATGTGGATATGTTTGGCATGAAGCTGCAATTTCCTCGTAAAATGTTTTGGATCTCGGAGAAATAGGTACAAGCTTGAAAGAAGGGATCCCTGTTGTGGCGGATCCCTTTCTCCCCCAAATATTGCTTTAATATTTTCTTTGAGTGTGTCGCGGAGCGGCAGCGCGCGTCACCCCAAGGATTCATCTGTTCTGCTGTGTTGTGTATGTGAAAATGAGCTTCGCTACATAGAGCGAACGTTCATAACCCATGGCCTCTTTTCTCGCTAAACAAAGCGAGTAAGC
>JAWQFJ010001173.1:42500-65000 GCA_034096865.1 Theodoxus fluviatilis
GTATTCCATGATACCCTAGATGCTCCCATTGTTGCTGATGAAGTCAGACATGCTATCAGAAGGATCAGAGCAGCCAAGGCACCAGGCCTTGACGGACTACCCGGAGGCTGCTACAAAGCAGCTGGAGAGAAAATCGTTCCCTTTTTGACCTGTTTATTCAATGCTATGTTTAACTCCCACTACTTCCCGCAGACCTGGTCACGTTCAGTCATAGTACCTATACATAAGAAAGGCGATGTCAGGAACACTGACAACTACAGAGGTATTTCCCTTATTAATGCTCTGTGTAAGATTTTTACCTCCATAATAGCAAAACGTTTACGTACCTGGACAGTGTTGGAGAATAAAATCTGCGTAGAGCAAGCCGGATTCCGACCGCAGTATTCGACTGTGGATCACATCTTTACCTTGTATTCCATGATACTGAAACATGTCTACGGTAATGGGCGGGGCAAACTGTATGTTTCATTTATCGATTACAGCAAAGCTTTTGATTCTGTGAACCGTAGTAAACTTTGGGAAGTCTTAAAGGCTGCAGGCCTCTCAACCAAATTCACTTTGATGTTAAAGGCCATGTACACCAACGTACAGTCATGCGTACGGTGGGGACACGAGCTCTCGGATTTCTTTGACTGTCCACTCGGACTTAAACAAGGAGCAATGGAGAGTCCTTTTATTTTTTCTTTGTTTATCGAAGCGGTCGCAGATTATGTTCGTGCAAAAGGTAAACACGGGGTGCAGCTCATGCCAGGTATGCTAGAAATATTTATGCTACTGTTTGCCGATGATGTGGTACTGCTTTCGACCTCACCAACAGGCCTCCAAAACCAAATTAGTAATCTAGCATACATTTCGAAAACGTTGGGTTTGAAGATAAACAAAGATAAATCAAAAGTCATGGTTTTTCGAAAAGGAGGTCATTTGGCTTCGCGAGAATGTTGGATACTTGATGGAACTAGACTTCAAGTTGTAAATTGGTATAAATACCTCGGCTTTGTATTTACAACCAAACTGTCCCTTGATGCTTCGCAGGATGATATGTCAGAGGCAAAAGGAAAAGTGTACATGTGCTAAAAGCACTCTGGAGAGTCAGAAGTACTGACACAGATGTTTTTCCAAATTGTTTGATGCACAGGTTCAGGCGTCCCTTCTGTATGGAGCAGAGATCTGGGGACTTGATAAACAGGAGAAAATAGAAAGAATACACACTTTTGCATGCAAAAAGTTTCTTGGGGTTGATCACAGATCACCAAACCACATGATATACGGCGATCTGGGAAGATTTCCATTGTATGTCAACAGCAATGTCCGAGTCTTGAAGTTCTGGTTTAAACTATGTAGTATGAAAGATGATAGACTTCCAAAGCAGGCGTACAAAATGCTACTCAAGTCTTCTATCCCAGAGAAACGAAACTGGGCTGTTTCTGTTAGAAATTGCCTATATGGATTGGGTTTTGGATTTGTGTGGCTAAACGGAGGCGTTCAGAATGTAAAACTGTTTCTATTTCACTTTAAACAGAGGTTGATGGACTGCTACTTGCAAAACTGGAATAGCAATAACATAAGCAGTGAACGCTATAAGTGGTATTCCTCCTTCAAGCAAAACGTGTGTCTAGAAAAGTACCTGAATATGATTGATATCAAGAAATTTCGGGATATATTCATTCGATTCAGATTTGGAATAAATGGTCTGAAGACAAACATGAGATACTTTGACACTAATAACGTACAATGTCCATTTTGCAGAGAAGATGAGGACGAGGAACATTTTCTACTAAAGTGTCGAAATACTTGAAATACATGTTACCAAAACATATTGGGGTATATACTTGATGCAAGCTCAAAATACTAAGAAATTAATATAAATAGCCATGTATATCTACTATACTTTTGAGCTACGTGAGTGTCGCTTGGAGTGTGAAAACAACTGGTAGATCGTTTTGATGATACGACAGCGAATATAGTTTATTGTTTATTGTTTTGAGATGTAATTACAACGGGTCGCTGGCCTTGATAATAAAGATTCAGATTCAGATTCAGATTCTGTGTGTCTCTGTGTGTGTGTCTCTCTGTCTCTCTCTGTCTCTCTGTCTCTCTCTGTCTCTCTCTCTCTCTCTTTCTTTCTCTCTCTCTCTCTCTCTCTCTCTCTCTCTCTCTGTGTTATATGTGTGTGTGTGTGTGTGCGCGCGCGAGCGTGTGTGTGCGTGTGTGTGCGTGGAGAGAGAGAGAGAGAGAGAGAGAGAGAGAGAGAGAGAGAGAGAGAGAGAGAGAGAAACAGAGACGGAGACAGACACACACACACATACATTCTTCTTTCCTGAGGTTTTTCTTCGTTAAATCTTACAAATCACAATAACATTCAGTCGTTACCTAATTAATTAATTCTTTCATTAAACATCCATCATCCATATATTTATTCATTCATCTGACTATTCGTTCTTTCATCCAGTCATCGACACATTCTGTCATTTTCAAAGGTGCTGTAGATGCTGCCGGAGCGCTACAGGGGTTCTGACGTGACTCCTTCGACGGAGGTCTTTCCCGAAATTTGACTATGCAGCTGTGGCGACGTCCTTGCGTTACCATGGAAACCCTGCTTAGACCCCAAACGGACGCCTGTTTGGGCGACATGCCGACCTTGCTTCCTCATCTCACTCTTTTCCAGAGGCGTGGCACTCGGACACGTCGAAGACGAGACCGCGGTGGTGTGGGTGTTATCTCCCTTGCTATACTGCCCAGAGGATGGTTACCTCCCCTGAAGACTTCACGATTTTGCACGCTGATTACCTGCAGTTGACTGGTTGTGGGAAAAGACTAATGTGTGATGACTACTATCTTTTGGAGGTAGGCTTGTTGTTCTGTGTTCATATTGTTGCTTGGTTTCGGATCGTGGCTTTAGAGAAAAGATTAACGATAGGACTAATTGCAATTCCTGCAGAAGCTTTGCATATCATTTGATTCTTTGTTCCTTGGGTATTATATGTGTGTGTGTGTGTGTGTGTGTGCGTGTGCGTGCGCGCGCGCGCGCGTGTGTGTATGCGTGTGCGTGTGTCTGTGTGTGTGTCTGTGTGTGTGTGTGTGCGTGTGTGTCTGTGTGTGTGTCTGTGTGTGTGTGTGCGTGCACGCGCGCGCGCGCGTGTGTCTGTGTGTGTGTGTGCGTGCGTGTGTGTGTGTCTGCGTGTGTGTGTGTGTGTGTGCGTGCGTGTGTGTATATGTGTGTGTGTGTCTGTGTGTGTGAATGTATGTTTGTATGTGTATGTGTGAATGTATGTGTGTGTATGTGTGTGTCGGTGTGTGAATGTGTGTGTGAATGTGTGTGTGTGTGTGTGTGCGCGTGCATGCGCGCGCGAGTGGGTATGTGAATGTGTGTGTGTGAATGTATATATGTGTGTTTATATATATGTGTGTGTGTGTGTGTGTGTGTGTGTACGTGTGTGTGTTTGCGTGTCTGTGCGCGCAAGCACACGCGAAGATAATGAACTGCTGAAGAGTGGTGCCATCAGAATATTCCGACTTAACATCAGCTTCGCTCTGTGACTTTTTGCAGGACAGCTTGACCGCACTCGTCTGCGACAGCGACCTTCCGCCACTAACCGACGAGGTCTTGGAGGTGACCTTTCCCCCGACCCTCCAGTGGTGGTAAAAGGGAAAACTCGTTTCTCATCAACACTGGAACTGGAGCACCTGCTGTCGAGGAAACCATCGTTACTACTACGACTGCGGATGACAAGGAGTGTTGCCAGTGTTGCGATGAAGCTGAAGCAGACGACCAGAAGGAGGAGGAAGAGGAGAGCAAAGGAAGAGCTGAAGACCGGGAATGCCCAGGAGAGGACGACGTTGGCTGCACTCGTCTTGAGAAAAGGAAGCCCGCCTCGGCAGAGGAGCTGAAGAGAGAGGACGACGACACAGGTCACTGTCCTCTCTGCTGCCGTGGAGGGGACGCGAGCAGCTACCACAAGACAGGCCACGACGAGACAAGTCGGCGGCCATCTTCGTCTGGCCCCCGTCGCGGTGTCGTCACTGAGCACCGGAAGCCGTGCGGAAACGTGCCCAAGAGCATGCGCACTGATTCCGTGTTAATGGGAGATTTGCTGGCTTGTTTGCTGATCATGAAGCTATGAAGCTAAGCGTAAGTAGGCCTACTGCATGTCACGTGACCGTCGTGACTGCGTGGTATCATGCTCCTCGAGCTTACGACACAGCTTGACGTTTCACTGTAAAGAGCGAAGATTTCCGACTGAAGTTTCCTGACGAATAACTGTTGTCCTGAAGCTTAAGCGATGGCTCATTTTTCTTTGCATTGAGCATTCTTTCTCGTGAACATATTCATTGTGTACTTAGATGTGATGGGGCTTTCGGGATGCTGTTGATGACGACGACGACGACGACGACGATGATGATGATGATGATGCTGCTGCTGCTGCTGCTGCTGCTGCTGGCTGCTGCTGCTGCTGATGATGGTGATGATGATGATGATGATGATGATGATGATGATGATGATGATGATGATGATGATGATGATGATGATGATGATGATGGTGGTGATGGTGGTGGTGGTGGTGGTGGTGGTGATGATGATTTTATTGTTGTCATTTATTATGATTTTGTTGTTAATGTTGTTGTTATGCGATTATTGTTGTAGCTGTTGACGATGGTGGAAGTAGTGGTGGAGACAGTGTGGTGGTGGAAGCGATATTGATGATGATGGCGACGATGACGATGACGCCACGACAGCTGTCGATGGTCAGTAATTTGTAAGTGAAATCGCCTTGTCGTCGTCTGTCGAGTCAAATCAAAAAGACCGACGCCATTTTTGTGATGGTCCATGGCAAAGATTTAGTCTTTGTTGCATCTGTACATAGGTCGAGATGGAAGGTGCGAGGTGTCATCTCCACCAGTATAACTTGTGCAGTCTTTAGAAGGCTTGATGTGTACGTTTGTCAAAATGCAGTACAGTCTCGGTGTGTCGAAGTTGGTTGAGGCGAACATACTACTCATCTCGAACCGATATCTCTGTCCCGAGTCCATCGCCTGTCACCCTAGTTAAACATTCCCTTTGACTAAAACTTTCCATCAGTTGAAACATCGGCTGTGTCGCAGTTTTTGCTGTTCCCAGAGCCACTAACTGCACTTGCATTTTCCTCCTTGCCTCAGAAATTGATTTCTTTGACGACCCACTGGATTTGCCCCGAACCTCCAACATTCCACCTGTCAATGCGAGCTCAGACGAGTGGCATGGCCATTTCAGGCTCCTTTCAAGACTATGCCACTGTCAATAAAGATTATCGGACTTGTGTGCCACTTACAGGCGAAGAAATTGTGACCAACATCACAGACAATTACATTTATTCAGAAAGACGATGACAGCGATAGTGGCAATGATGAGCCGCCACCTGCGCACAGTGGATGAACAGGGCATGCTATATGTTCCATGCTATAGCATTTCGTTCATTGAAAGATGTTTCATCTTTTTAAAATAAAGATAATTGCTCAACTGGAGAGAAAAGGTCTCAAACTAAAAGACTGTTCACTTCAGCAAAATGCAATGCTGATTTCTTGTATAAACGTTGGTATGTGTTACATTCTTGCCTTTGTTATTTCGTTCCTCATATCGAATTATTGCTTTGTAAAATCTGTTATTGCAATGAAATAAAAAAGAACACATTATATCTGACTACCGGTTGATTTTATGAGCACACATTCCTGTATTTACTTTTTACAAGTAAATGTACATATGTGTATCCAAGGCCGCAAACCAGCAGCTTATTAAGAGGTCTCAATTATTGCTCATTTCAGACAATTAGCTGTCAGGTTAACGTCCGATTTCTTTATCATCAGATGTGTCGAAGTAATTGGCAAAGTGCCCTCAACTTTGACACAACAATAGTTTACTGCGTAAAGTTTGTAATGTTTCTCTTTGTGCGATCTTTGTATACAGTTCTCTTTCGTCTTATGAGGTCAGTCGAGTCGGATCATTGCCGTGATAAAAAAAAGAAGAGAAACTGCAGTGGTTATTGCGAATATGCATTTTGCTCGAGCAAGGAAATCTCTTGAAGTTAATATTTCGGGAAATCCCATTTTGAACGGCAGATATGCACAAAGCCACATAGTTTAGGAAAATATGACTGAACATCATTCGGTCAGTGTGGGGGTGCGTGCTCCGTCTTAATGTCATACGATTTCTCCTCTTCCTCCTTGTGTAGCCATGCCAACAAAGCTAATAAGCACAGAGTCAGTAATTAAGCTCATCGAAATGGCAGATGTACATTAGTTTCTTAACGTGAAATGATAACCTCATTCCAACATTGCATTCATCACTTGCGTTCCACAGAATCGTGGCGTAATGCTTGGATGCTGAAGAATTTGCATTCGGTAAGACAATGACAAGTGAGAGATCTCATTTAAAGTAAACTGACAATGAGGACACCTCTTTTTAGTCTTGGCTGACGCAAAGATGCATGTGTGTCTATCAGCTTCTCTGTCAGTCTTCCTTTGTCTGGCTTTAACTCATTCAAGACTGGCCATTTTGTCCCCAGCTATAGCGTTTGAGACGACCCATTTTGTCCCCAGCTATAGCGTTTCAGACGACCCATTTTGTCCCCAGCTATAGCGTTTGAGACGACCCATTTCTAAGCTTTACTCCCAGAATTATTTATTGTAAAAATTCCTACTCATAGTAGAACTTTGAACTTTTCAGAGTTTATTATAAAAAATGGTCGACAGCATAGATTTTTCGAAGTATAAATCCCTGATCAGGGACATTCGTCTTCAACGCTTGCGTGCTGCTGATCCCTGATTGGGAATGTTTATCTTGAATGAGTTAATATGTCCTGACGGTTAGTACATGACGAATCGAATCTTTCATACACTGTGGAGCATTTTGGTCTGCCGGCCCGTTTTGGCTGCTGAAAAATGTTGGATGTTGATACACATGAAAGCGAGAAACAAAATATAAAAGACACAACAATGACAGACTTCAAACAAAATACAATAATTTATTACCTTTTCTTTCAGAATCCGGATATTCATTTCGCATTAATGTATTTAGCACGAACCATATTAGACATCCCGTAATATGACATGCATGTAGTTTTCCATCCATCACCCAATACTTGGTCAACTGATATCACACCGCACTTCATACAGATGAAGACAAACTATATTCGAGAACTAGCAGAGTTGCCTGTACTATCTGCGGATCCCTCACCATTATTGCAATATCTGCTATTCACACTGTATTCACAAAATACAGAGTTGATATTTCACAGTCAGGAGTATGACAAGAGCTATGATCCAATACGAAGACTACGTAGCACTTGATATACCTGTTATTATCACTTCTTTCTTTTCCCATAATACAACCATAAACAAGACGCCTTAGAACATTGTGCGGACGATACCCATCCAGTAACACAACTATCGCCTAAAATCAAGTCCTCATTCTGAAAACATAGACGGCATTACCGGGTAATATCTCATTCAGAACTAATGTTTCAGTTACTTCTAGACCACGAAATGGTGTCACGTTTTTGGAAGAGGGACGGTTGGGGATTGTAAGAAGGCACCAAAGTGTGAGAATGGGCAAAGAGAGCGCATCTGGAAGGAACAGACGACCTAACATAGAGGTTGGAAAACAAGAACAACCTGCCATCATATTACAAAGCCCAGCTGTACACAGTAAGTAGAAACTAAGAAAATTCAGCAAAGTAACAGCAGAAATCCCATCAGATGAATACACCAAAACAAAGAAGGAAAACCTCAAAGTAGGAGGCAATACCACGATGGACACGATCGGTAAGAAGACGTACGAAGACAGAATGCCAAGCAGTTGACAAAAACCGTTGATGTATCAGCCACATCTCTGATGCAGAAATGCCAAGAAAGCAAAATTATGAACCCAGGTAATTCAAGAGATGAAAAAAGCGAGGACACCTGTAGACTCTTCTAAGATTGCATACCTCCACAAACTGAGACTACAGAGACAAACCAATGATTGTAAAGGAATATAGACACACACAAAACCAAGAGAACCTACTATATTGCAGGGAACCTAAAACTTGAAAGGGTGCACGCACGCACGCACGCACATATAGACACACCCACACCCGCACGAACACACACGCACGAACATACACGCACACATGCACGCACACGCACACACAAAAACGCACTTACTCCTACAGATTTTAGACCACAGTGACAAAACAGTGAAGTCAAATGTACAAACGTACCGTATTCTAAAGATCAACAGATAGAGAGTATACCCAAGTCGGTCGGCATGCAAGACATAGGCCACACGATACGTGCTGTGATCATGCTCACGTATGCTAAAGTCTGCTTGTAAAGAAATGTTTTCTTTCAGTTCGGCACTATAGAAACATCGGAAAGATTGTGGCATTGCCCGGAGTGACTAGGTTTGAAAAAAATATAAACAAACATAGACCCTTCTTAATCATAACACTAAAAGGAATATAGCTTTTCAACAATTACCAATATATAAAATTATATAAAAGTCTCCTTTCTCCTTATCATTTGTATAAATAAACCAAAACACTGAAAAATCGGCTCAGTTTCAATATGATTACAATCGACCATTTTGTTACCGTGTCCATCGTCATCATCATCATTACCATCCTAGTCGTCTTAGTTTTCCTCAACGTTATCAGCAATAAGGTTCCTAAATTTTTCTAATCTTCTTACAACTAGATGGCAGTTTCAGTATAGAAATCATAGCATTATTCCATTGTGTTTCGAGCTGCAAAGAGGGAATGAGAAGAAAAAAAACATCGTTCGTCTGTGGATATTTTATCATCCCACGTTAGCGTGACAGCCCAGATTGAATGATGTTTTCTTACTAACTCCTACTCTCTCTCTCTCTCTCTCTCTCTCTCTCTCTCTCTCTCTCTCTCTCTCTCTCTCTCTCTCACTTCGGCTGTGCGTTCGGCGGGTGCAGACGTGTTCTATGCGAGCTCCGTATTTTCGTCGTCACCCTGTGTTTAGTGAACCTCTAGAACCTGGAATGACTGCAAGACTGTCTGGAAACAGAAAGCATGAACTCACGTGAGTTTCACGAACAGTTTGTCGTTGACGACGTTGTTGACATTTTTTTCTGGTTTTGCCTTCCCACGACATCTAATTATGCGAGTCGCGTTTGACAACGTTCATTCCTTCGTATGAATCACAGATGGAGCCGGGAACGGCGAGAAATTAAACTGAGACAAGCAAGTGACTGATAGGATCGGAGTTTTCTTGTTGTGTTCTTATAGGTGATATTGCTTGAAATGTTTTCTTGACTTCGAGTTCTTGTGTGCTCGATTGTGATGTGTCTGAAATGTTTCTTCGCTACTTAAAAATTGCTAGTGAAAACCGCGCTACAAGTGCTTCAAGACTTAAAAGATAGCATGGGATGGAGGCAATTGTGATTGCGTAGATCATTTTGGACATTTGTAGATTTTTCAGGTGGTAATACAGTATACTGATATTTAACCCCACCCCTCCACCCCCCAAATATCAGGAGCAACTCCCTTTAGCACGTGCTTCCCTCATATTCCACGCCTTGAGTTGACACAGGCTCAAGAAAGAGCAGGCATTCATGAGGCGCTCACGTCTTGCGTGCAAGTCACGCTAGAGCTCAGCCTTCGGGCGCGTCTGCACGTGAAACCTATGACTGTGATTGGGGCTTTGAACTCTCATCAGGAGCAACTCCCTTTAGCACGTGCTTCCCTCATATTCCACGCCTTGAGTTGACACTGGCTCAAGAAAGAGTAGGCATTCATGAGGCAGGGATGTATGCGGCTCTAACGATGACGGTTCTACTACATGACCACTCTTCAGCAAAGAATCTGCATGATCTGTCTGCTTGCATTCTCATGGCAGGCGACATCGAGGCCAACCCAGGGCCAAACAACTCTGGGAGTTCAGAGTCTGAAGCTGCCAGTGAATCTCCAGAAGAACTGAGGCAACTGCACTCAGAGGTGGATACACTGGAAACAAAGTGGGAAAGAAAGTTCGCAGATCTTGAGGAACGGATGAAGGAAAAATGCAATCAGCTTGAAAGGGAACTGAAAAAAAAAACAGAAAAAAGCAGTTGTTGAGATGGCTTGTCTTTGTGAACAAGACTGCAAAAGATGTCTGCGGAACCAGGAAGATGTGCGGAAAGAGGTGAACACTATGAATAGAGACATACGTGCCCTGGCTGATGAAATGCAGAACTTGTCGAGGGTTAACGAAGATCAGACTGACAAGAATGAAGAAATAGCCAAACGAAACAACATTATAATGTTTGGAGTCTACGAAGAAAATAATGAGACATACTTGAACTGTGTCATAACTGCTTTGAGTGTTTTCCGTGAGGCTGTGCCGACCCTACCATGGTCAGAGAAGAGTATTGTTCGTGTGCAGCGATTAGGACCTACAAGAGGTGACTCTCGAAGTAGACCTCGGCCCCTTGTTGTTGAGATGGCTACGCTGCTGGACAAGCTGACGCTGCTAAAACACGGAAGAGAAGCCATGAGAAGGACGGGGATCAAAATTTCCAGTGAGCTGACCAGCAGGCAGACAAGAATTCTGAATGATTTGCGTGACCAAGGCCACCAAGCTTATTACCGCTACAACAAGCTGTGGTTTCGAGATGGCACAACAAACCGTCGACCATTCAACCGACCGCAAGTCAGCAGCTACAAGAGACAAGCAGGAAAAGGGAGAGTGAACAGAGGAAGATATGCTCCCGAACAACATCAAGCTTCAACTGGGAACCCATGGTTTAATCAGCAAGACCGTGGACTGCAAACAGCAACAAGTGGAAACGTTCTGCGAGATCAAAGCCGGGTAGGCAGCGACAACCTCGAGGGTCGAAGTCGGAGAAAAGAATATGCAGACACCGAACAAGATATGCGCTCAGACTTTGGCTGGCAACACAATTTCACAGACACCCCAGCTCACATGGAAAATGTCCAGCACGGCCAGTGGCGTCCTCTTGACAATCACCCAGAATGGAGGAGACCTCCAGAAACACGGACCGATGATGGGATCGGTGCATGGGAGAGAATGAAGTCGACGCTGGAGCAGAGGTCCTCGGGAACCATTAAAGAGGACAGAGGTACCTGGATCCAGCCGCAGCAAGATCTTGCACAGGAGGAACCAGACAATGTCTTCCAAGACTGAGACGTCGCTTTCATCGAGTGACGGCAGTTTTGCAGACGACATGGAGGAGTCTATTGGAGGACTAAACGTCGACGAACAGGAGGATCTCTTCACGGCTGACAAGATTGAATCCGAGCACCAAAGCCAGAATCAGATGGTACTTGATTCCTTATCAAGAAAGACTACCCAAAAGTCCCTGCATGAATGGCTATCCAAAGCATCTGATCCTGTTGGTCCCGCTGCTATCGACACGAATACAGCTGCTGTTACTGCTCCGTCGGAAGGCAGCAAAGGAGAGGGTCAAGCCGATCCGAGTGTACGGTCTGCATGGCAAGGCAGACTACGTAGCACATCAGTGGCACCTCAGGAAGCTGATCCTGAAGGTCCACAGTTGTGACGACGAGGCCCGTGCCCATTGCAAGATTTGGTTTCTTCCAAATGTGGGAGAAAAGATGTTGACTCGACAATCAAAATTGTGTGTTGGAATGTTGAAGGTTTGTCCTCTAAAATAGCAGAGCCGGGTTTCCTGGCATTCATACACCGTTTTGATATATGTTGTTTTACAGAAACATTCACATCAGAAAACTTTAACTTTGACATATATTTTGGTGAATTTGTGGTGCAGCATGCCCCTGGGGTAAAACTGTCTGTGCAAGGCAGAAGATCAGGAGGGGTTCTTATACTAGTGAAGAAATCGCTAGTATTTTGTGTAACAAGCCTACAAACTGGTTGCAACACAATTTTGGCTGTCAGAATTCGGAACTCGCTTGTACAAGACACTATAGTAATGTGCGCATATGTACCACCCATAGACTCTCCGTACTATAGAGACAGAAACATGTCGTCTTGTATTACTGTTCTAGAAGATCTCATACTGGAATTCCAGGAAAAGTATCCGGAAGCAATTCTAGTGATATGTGGCGACATGAACGCGAGAATCGGGACCTGGAATACACATACAGAAGTGGATGATGGAGATGAGGACACTGAGAATCTAGTGACAACAGAATGTGTTTGCACAAACTTCAGGTCTCCCAGACAGTCGCAAGACAGAACAGTTAATATACTTGGGAAGATGCTGATTAATCTGTGTCAAGTCCACCACGTTGCAGTATTGAATGGAAGTGCCGACGGTGACAGATTAGGTCGATTTACCTACGTATCTCCACATGGAGATAGCGTGATCGATTACTTTTTAGTAGTCGCCCACTATCTCCCATTCTCTATAGATATGCAAGTTCATTCCCGGGTAGAATCCATCATATGCCCCTTGAAATTGTATTAGGACATACACAAACAAAAGCAATCACTGAACAGTTACATGGGACATATCGTAAGCTTGTTTGGGACATAAGAAAGACTGATGAAATGAAAAAATGCATAGTCACAAATATTTGATAATCAGCTTGCGAGCGCAACGGCAGCAATAGACAGGTCAGTAGAGGCGGCTGCAATGCAGTTTACGCAAACCCTAGTGCAGCCTGCTTTAAAAAAGAGGTGAAGGTGAATCACCAGTCAATAGTAAAACCGCGGTCTCCCTGGTTTGACAGTGAGTGCAGAGACAATAAAACGATAGCTCCGAAAGCACTGAAAACATTCAGGAAATGTAAAACTGCAGATGCCAGGGAGGAATATATGCTAACTAGACGCTATTATAAAAACTTAACAAGGGGAAAAAATTGAATTATTACACGGAAGCGCGTAACACCTTAATACGAGCTTTGTCGAACTCTAGATCGTTCTGGGGAAAGTTAGGAGATCCACACGACTACCATCCCCACAACCGAATATTAGTATAGAAGCATGGAAATTCTACTTTGAAACTATATTCGATAGCACCGATAGCTTCGTATGTAAAGAAGCGCACACTGATGAACTAGTAACGCATGAAGTGCTGGATCTTCCAATCAGTGAGGACGAAGTAAGAAGTGCTATCACTCATTCACGATCTGAGAAGGTCCCAGGTTTAGACGGTCTACCCGGAGGCTGCTACAAGATAGCAGGAGAGAAAATCATCCCATTCCTGACCAAATTGTATAATGCACTTTACGAGTCCCATCGTTTCCCTGAGGCTTGGTCAAAATCAATCATTATCCCGCTGCACAATAAGGCATTTATTTGTTATGTTCTAGTAGTACAAAATTTGAGTAGAACAAGCCGGGTTTCGAACACAGCACTCCACGATTGACCACATTTTTGTCTTGTATGCAATCATTTTGAAGCATGTATACGGGGACAGACGAGGAAAATTGTATGTTGCGTTTGTTGATTATCGAAAGGCGTTTGATTCTGTTAATCGTTCGGTGCATTGGAAAGTTCTCAAAGATGCGCGCCTTTTGACAAAATGTATTTTAATGTTAAAGGCTATTTACAGCAAGGTTCAAGCGTGCGTTCGCTAGGGGCACGAGCTGTCTGCATTCTTTGATTGCCTCTCCGGTGTAAAACAAGGAGCAGTTGAGAGTCCTGCAATTTTTTTCCTTGTACATTAATTCAGGAGCAGACTACATATGAAGAAAAGGCAAGTGCAGGATACAAATGATACCTGGAATGATGCAGTGTTCCTCTTGCTGTTTGCGGAGGATGTAGTATTGTTATCAACACACCCACTGGTCTTCAAAGTCAGTTAGACAATCTCTTGCACGTGTCAGAACGTATGGACTAGAACGTTAACTCAGACAAAACCAAAATAGTGGTGTTCAGAAGAAGCGGACCCCAAGCAAGGGGTGAAAACTGGTCTCTTGCAGGGGTTCCGCTGGATGTAGTTAATACAAATATCTTGGTTATAAGTTCACAACCAAATTGTCCATATATGCTACCATAGATGACTTGGCCATCACAGGGAAGCAAAAAGGTGAACAGATATTGAAAGTTCTTTGGAATCTGCATAGTATGAGACCAAAAGTGTTCTCTACCTTGTTTGACGCGCAAGTGCAAGCAACCCGTCTGTACGGTTTAGAAATGTGGGGTCTCGAAACACATGTATAAATAGAGAGAACACATACTTTTGTATGCAAAATATTTATAGGATTAGATCAGAGAACCCCAAACCATATGGTGTATGGAGATCTTGGACGCTTTCCAATTGCAATCAACAGTAGTTCGAGAGTCATATTGTATTGGCTAAACCTCAACAGAATGGGGGAAGATAGGCTTTCAGAGCAAGCTATGGTCATGCTTATGCACTCGCGAATCAAAATGGAACGAAACTGGACAGAGAAGGTGAAGATCTGCCTATGTAAATTGGGCTTTGGCTTTGTGTGGCTGTACAGTGGAGTGGGGGATGCGAAAAGTGTTCTGAAACAGTATAAGCAAAGAATGGAAGACTGTTATATCCAAGAGTGGGAATCGGAAAACAGGAGTAGATTCGCTTTAGATTTGGAATAAACGAGTTGAATAACAAAAGGAAGTACGAACGTACACAAGACACACTATGTCCATTCTGCAAGGTAAAAGAAAACGAGAAACATTTCCTCCTGTGGTGTTCGGCATACCAGCAGCTCAGAGCAAAATATTTGGGAAGGTTCTTGATGCTGGTGTCAAATATCAATGTCTGTAAATACGTAATGCAGGGAACAAATGTCGATTTGTCAAAATCAATAGCCATGTATATATTTTATGCATTCAAAATGAGAGAACAAAAATTATGAGAATATATATTACCCTGCTGTACAGTTACTATATAGGAATTCGAACTTAAATTGTTGTGGAAAAACTGCTCACAAGATGATGTTGGCACGGCAAAATGTTGATGGAATTCTTGTAACATTTTCAACTGTGCACATGCAATGGGCCTATGGCCTCAATAAATTCCTCTCTCTCTCTCTCTCTCTCTCTCTCTCTCTCTCTCTCTCTCTCTCTCTCTCTCATTTTACCTGATGCAGCTTTCCCCCCGAAATGTCTCTTCATAGCGAACGTAATACAAGCACATTTTGATGCCTTGTTTGTTCACTATTTTAATGAAACACCCACAAATACAACATATAAAGCCCCGTATACAATTATCATTTTGATCATCTTTCTAATGTCTCATCACACACGCAAAGACACTCATACATGCACGCATGCACAGATACCTTTGAACATACGTGTATTCACATTCCGTTTCCTTTCCATTTCTCTTTGTAATATGGCGAATTATCACGAATTCATTTGATAACAAGGAATGATTCAGCAAGGAAGTATCAGGTTTGGTATTTTGTTATTCGTTTTGTTCACAGCTGAAGTCAAACCACCAACGTGGGTGAACTCAACAAGCAAAGTCGCACAGTTAAAGTTTTCTTTGGTCACAAGTCGTATTTCATGACTCGAATTCTTCCACCGATGATGTGCTGCTTAAACAATGCTCGTAGACGATCGCCGTTTTGAAGAAAATACTTGTTTTGATCAACAATATAACCGAATGCTGGTGCAGCAAGGCAAACCAAAGGTTGACAACAACAAAACACAGATTCATAATTGTCCTCTTCAATAACTGTAAAGTTTGTCAGTCATCATAGGTTCAACAAAAATTGCAAAAAGAATGTAAAAGAATGTTCCGATCGCTCCTTTCCTAAGGTCCACCTGGTCCCATGGTCCTGAATAATGCAACATGTACACTATCTAAAAGTGGCTGCTCAAAAATACAATTCTAAAATCATGATGACTATCTGATTGCTGGTTCATCTCGACTGTATCTTGCGTCCGAATATAACGAACAGTATGATAGCGTTTCAGAGTTTGGTCAGCGCCCTTCTAGTGTTAAAAGTGATATGAAGGTATTATCATCATCATCATAACATGGCACCGTTCCACTTCACATACATCATGAATGCACTATACACTGCATTTCATTTGCGCAAAATTCGACTCGGAGATTTAAGCTGCACTGTCTCTGTCATAGGAAAGTCTGACTTCATCTCCTATGGCCATGACCACTCAAAACTGGTCACTTACTTTAGTCTTACTTTTTACAATTGGTCAGTACCGAATAGTTCGGAGTGAACACCGTTAGACACCCTTTGTGCAGGGAGGGGGATCCTCTTCAACACGTCTGTAACGCTGTTTCTCAGCTGAACCAAACCGTCTTCATGGTGCATGAGGGGTACAACTATCGAGAGATGGCCACCATTGCTACTATAGTGGCGTCCAACGGCGCTCAGCTTGAGTGGCTGGGGATGTGATGGTATTCCAGGAAAATTGCAGAAAGTGCCTTATATGTTGTGCGCCTGATTAGGAAAGAACCAGATGTTTAGAATCCAGCCCTAAATAAAAATGCCTTGTCAAGCCCCTATAAATGCTTCCGAGAGCTCTGCTGACGAGGAGATGAAAAATGTGTAGAGCTCGCTCTCATCAGGCATTTCAGTGGTGACTAGTTTTAACAAAAGTCCTCTAAGACAGGGCTAAATTTTGTCCAAGACTCTCTTCAGTCAGGGCGAACGCTGAATAAAGTTTTCCCATTTGGGTAAGAATGTCGAATGAAGTTTTCTTCTGGACTGGCGAATTCAGAAAGGGCCAATGCTGGTTAGAGCTGTCTCCAGAGGGAACAATTATCTTCACAGAGGTGGTGACACGAGGTCTGATGGGAAGCAGAGAAGGTCGAGACGATGGTGGCTTTCAAGGACACTGTAGATGGTGCAGTGCCGAGGAGGATCACATGTGAGTCACGTGCTGCAATCAAGAGCATAAATACCTGGTAAATTCTGGGCATTTGGGGAAGAGTGTTTTCAATTAAACATGGATTACACAGGCTTTACTTCTTTAAAATCGAAATGACATTCACTATTGCAATGTGCCTTAGTAAATTGTTCAGATGATGTGGGGGAAAATATTTATCTACTAGTTGTCCACACTATTAAGAAGGTGCTGCTGATATATACTTTTCCAGGATTTCCTTTGAGTATTAAGATTTTTTCATGGTATGACATGCAGAGGCAATCAAAGGAAAAAAGTTACTTTTAGAATATACGTGACGCCCTTAATTTAAATTAGCATCAAAATGTATCCAGATAGAGTTTGAAATAGAAAAAATTCACTGCAAGAGCTACAGAAGCTAAATTACTATGGGATAAACAAAGATATAGCTGGGAAAATTATTGAGCAAAAATAGCAAAGTAAGCAAGAATATAAAAAAAGAAAAGCAAGAATAACAGGCTGTAAAAAAGACCATTGGAAATGTCACGCTAATATGCTGAAGAATAATAGCAATGAGAAAAAATGAAGGTAGCAAAACTAGGCAATGCCAAGAGGGTGCAAGTCTCGCAGTACGTCAACGTGCTGCAAAACAAGCTATCTAACGCAGTGGGCTCAAACAAATAAAGGCAAAAATCAACAGATGCCAAGCCTCGTTTATGAGAGCTCGGAAAACGTGTGAAGTATTGCCGGGTGGCGGGGTGTGTGTGTGTGTGTGTGTGTGTGTGTGTATGTGTGTGTGTGTGTGTGTGTGTCTGTGTGTGTGTGTGATTGTGTGTGTGTGGCCGGAAAAGGGGAGAGGAGGAGAAAAGAAATGTATTACTTGGCAATATAAAATCGGATACAGCGAGCAGTTTATCAAGGTGCGGCAAATTCTATCCTAAAGCAGTAGGCCGAGACAAGAATTCAAACAAAAGAGGTAAAACCCAGGCTCCGGAGAACAAACAAGCAACACCCAAAAAAGTGAAATGAAGTCAAAACTAATCGATACTAGCAAAGGCTGCTGCACTTAGCAACAAAAAAGAAAACTAAGCTGTGGAAAACATGCTCGACTGAAGACAGCAACTAAGGGAGAGAACTCTGTCAAGCAGACATGCCTCTCGCTCCATCAGAGGCGAGTAGCCTCCCCTGCATTGCCCCCTTACTGTTCATGTGAGTTCAGTTAGGCTTCCGTTGGCAATAACCTATCCGTTACTGCAGGTTGTTCTTCCGACAGGGTGGTTTCCGCCACCTCTTCCTCCTGTAAGTGTTAGGGTTAGACAAGCACACAGTTTAGAAGTCAAAGTGAGACAGCTCGTTGGTGGCATTCAACTGGGTCATCAGCCACCAGCACCAGCACAGCAGCTTTACTTGGACTCAAATGTAACAAAGAGACAAATGATTCTTTGTGTCCATGACGACAATGATGGTGATAATGAAAGCCAATTTTCATCACCACAAACTGTTTTGACTCAAATACGCCCGTTAGCAACAGTGAGACAAAATGTTATCTTGGTCTTCTTGGTGGTGGTGGTTGTTGTGACAATGATGATGACTGTGACGACGATACAAAAACGACGACAATGACGATGATCACGCCCACAACAATGATGACAACGACCACATGACGTTTACTGTCGTGACGACAATTGCAGTAGTGACAAAATGACACTTACGAGTTCTTACAACACCAACCAACACATGCCTTTAGAAGCTATGCAAGTAACGAATCGAAACGAAGGAATATCATCACGTGACGCTACGGTGACTTTTCCTGATCCTCCGAAACTATGCCAAGGACTGACCTACACCATAAAACCATCTATCACAAGAAACACGTAACCAATTCCAAAGCTTGGTGCTGTTCACAAACTTCTCATACGAAGAAGAAGAATTCATTCATTTGTGTCTGTCCATCCCTCTATCAATATAAAATGTCTACCAATTCATCAGGTCATTCATCTATCAGGTAATTAATTCATCCGTTTATCCATCTATTCGTCTGCTCATCCATCCATCCATTCATCCATTTATCAGTTGTGTTTGCTATTCATTCATCCATTAGGTCATTCATCTAACAGACAATGTGTTCGTTTATTCATCCGTCCATTGTTCTTCCATCCACCGATCTATTCATCCATTTGCCTATCCACCTGTTGGACCATCCATCCGAGCCTCCATTCATCCATCGTATCCATTTATCCATACATTCATCCATTCTTCTACTTATCCATCTTCCCATCCATCGATCAAACCACCCATCCATCCACTCACCCACCTACCCACCCATCCATCCATTCATCCATCCTCCCAACCGTTCGCCCGCCCGTCCGTCCATCCATCCTTCCTTCCATCTATCCATCCTTCCGTCCATCCATCCTCCCATTCATCCATCCTCCCATCCATCCATCTGTCCATCAGATAGTCCCTCTGTCAGTCCGACCATCTGTCACTAATCCTACATGACGGTATCACGAGTATGGCTCAGGGCCCTGACGCGGAGCAAGCGAGACCCACCAGGTTGCCGCTGATGTCGAAGACTGGAGCCTCGGAGACGCAGGCCATGACTGCATCCAAGGGAGTCAGAAAGATGCGGTCCTCGTAGGCCCCCACAAAGCCTGCACTCTCCATCGTCCTCCACACCTCGTCTGTGGGCAGAGAGCATTGCATGTGTGTCCTCTATGTCCTCGAGTTCGTGTCCGTGTGCGTGCGTGCGTGCGTGTGTGTGTGTGTGTGTGTGTGTGTGTGTGTGTGTGTGTGTGCGTGTGTGTGTGTGTGTGTGTGTGTGTGTGCGTGTGTTCATCAGTCTACCTGTCTCAGCTTTCCGTCCATCCCTTCGCGTACATGCACGCAATCAAGCGCGCGCGCACGCACACACACACACACACACACATACACACACACACTAATATGCACACACTCTAACACAAACTCAGATACACACACTCATACTTGCGCACACGCACAGACTAAAACGCGAGCACAGAGAGAGAGAGAGAGAGAGAGAGAGAGAGAGAGAGAGAGAGAGAGAGAGAGAGAGAGAGAGAGAGAGAGAGAGAGAGGAGAGAAGAGAAAGAGAGAGAAGAGAGCGAGAGAGAGAGAGAGAGGGAGAGAGAGAAGAGAGAGAGAGGAGAGAGATAGAGAGAGAGGAGAGAGAGAGAGAGAGAGAAAGAGAAGAGAGAAAGAGAGAGAGAGAGCGAGAGAGGGAGAGAAGAGAGAGTGAAGAGAGAGAGAGGAGAGAAGAGAGAGAGGAGAGGGAGAGGAGAGAGAGAGGGAGAGAGATCATGTTACGTTGACCTGAAAGGCTTCCTTCGTGTGGCGATTTAAAGTAGTTGAGTGCACGACACAGATTTATATGCAGTGATATTTTACTTTGTCTCGTCTAACAAGGGAAAGATATAAACGTTCTGGGTGTTGCTGCAGGCTGTCTTAAATAAAGGTGTCACTTTGGTTTCCTATTTCTCTTCCATCACTACACGAGCTCAGCCATTACTGTGTGCCACGTAACACAGAAAGTGCTTGTCTGAGATCTAAATCAGTGGCTTGAGTCCAAATCACCTGCACGGTTGAAAATAGTTCTCAAAGTGAACCTTTCATCAGCACATCAACACTTGTCGGGTACTCGCTTTACACCATATTACCCTCCGATGTCACATCAATTGTTCTATTGTTCACACACACACACAGAGAGAGAGAGAGAGAGAGAGAGAGAGAGAGGGAGAGAGAGGGGGAGAGAGAGAGAGAGAGAGAGACAGAGAGACAGAGAGACAGAGAGAGAGAGAAGAGAGAGAGAGAGAGAGAGAGAGAGAGAGAGAGAGAGAAGAGAGAGAGAGAAACAGAGACAGAAAGAGACACAGAGAGATTAAAAAAGAGACAGAGAGCGACAGACGGACAGACAGACAGACAGACAGAAACACAGAGAGAGACTGAGAAAGAGACAGATACAGAGAAAGAGAGGAATGAGTTTTGAACGCCGGTGTTGTACGTCGTTCGTGCATGCGTGCGCGCATGTGCACGCGCATGCCCACGCAGGTGTGTGTCCAAGACAAAATGTCAGTGCTGTGAGAGGCTGAGAGCGCTACATACCTCTCACTCCTCCCAGGTACACTGTAATGCCCACTCCCTTGAATTCGTCAACGATCTGAAACAATGAAAATGCATGAGAAAAATTGCATGTAAGCGCCATAAGTTTGCATGTTTGAAGACAAAGACAATTTTCAAGACAAAGTTTTCTGCACGGATTTATCGCAGGTTAGGGTAGACCCCCCCAAAACGAAACAATTTCTAAGTTAAAAAAAGTAACAAAAATGTTATGGTTTTTTTTTAGGCGTTTTAGGACAAAAGAATCAAAATGGCCTTAAGAACTTTTGACTCAAAAAAATCCCGCAAAAGCGGCCCCCCACAAAAGCAGCCCTCCGCAATAGCGGCCCCTCCCCAACAGCGTTGCCCATGTCAAAGCGTCCAGTGAGCATGAGAATAATCTCTCCAGAAACAAAACCACATCCATATTATTGGTCAGGCTCGTGACTTTATGGCGTAAGAAAGAATGATGATGACGAGTGTTTACTATTTTTACATGGAGGAAGTAAATCTTTCCAAAACGTCGGGGAAGTTTGACGAATCACCGCCTGGTTACAGGTGAGAGGGTAACGCGGAAAGGGACAGGGACGGAAGTGACCCGATCAAGGTACACAACAGCATGTGGATGAAAAAAACAAGTTAAGTTATGTCGAGTATGGCCGCTGTCTTGATAGATCGCGAGTCGGGCCACGTCCAACCAACATCAAGCTGCGCTTTGACCCTCTGTTTGCATGGTTGCGGCTTATTCATGTCCATGCAGGGTAAATTTGGCAGAAGTTACAGACCCCTCTTTTTTCATCTTGACACATTTACATGGCAGATGTTGATTGATGTTTGTTTTCAGCTTATTTTGGGGCAGTGTGAGTTCAGAAATAGTGTATCTTACTCTGGCGAGTTCGGCTTTTGCTGAACGTGGCCAAAAACATTTTTGGAGGACCAGACGGTATCATGCAGCTGTCAAGTCAAGGGCATTTTGCTTTCATTTTATTCGATGGATGGATGGATGGATGGATGGATGGATCGATCGATGGATGGGTGGGTGGATGGATAAACGGATGGATGGATGGATGGATGGATAAACGGATGAATGGATGGACAGACAGGTGGATGGAATGAAATGGTATTACTGCTTATTAGCCGTTGTAAACTTATGAACTGCCGACAACTTAAAAGAACAATCCACAAATTTAAAAGATTAAAAAAAACACGTGCCAAACGGAGCAAAAAGTACTGAAGTAATACAGATATCTTAATAGTATTACACAGTTATGACATTTTCTTACATATGCATTAATGCAAAATTCTAAGAGTCTTGGCGTTATGCTACTCTTCCAGTCTCACTTGTACATCATTCATGAGTTTACACCCTCTCTCTCTGTGACTAGTAACTGAAGTGTCAATATCATCTTACACTCTGCAAGCAGTACTTGTTTGCCATTCGTGCTTCTACACTCTGTGACTGATACGTGTCTGAAAATATTGATGCCAGGTTAATTATTACCAGCTCACTTGCATGACATTCATCATTGAAACTCAGTACCTAGCACCCCTTTGAAAGTTTTGACGTCACTTCACTTCCTGCCATCCTTACTGGCAGAGCAGTTTTGCCCCACACTCTGCGATCATTACCCA
>JAWQFJ010001173.1:70000-72500 GCA_034096865.1 Theodoxus fluviatilis
GGAGTAATGGGAGAAAGGGCAGAGACGTAGGGGGGCTGGCTTACAGCTGACTGCGGAGTAATGGAAGAAAGGGCAGAGACGTAGGGGGGCTGGCTTACAGCTGACTGCGGAGCAATGGAAGAAAGGGCAGAGACGTAGGGGGGCTGGCTTACAGCTGACTGCGGAGTAATGGGAGAAAGGGCAGGGACGTAGGGGGGCTGGCTTACAGCTGACTGCGGAGTAATGGGAGAAAGGGCAGGGACGTAGGGGGGCTGGCTTACAGCTGACTGCGGAGTAATGGGAGAAAGGGCAGAGACGTAGGGGGGCTGGCTTACAGCTGACTGCGGGGTAATGGAAGAAAGGGCAGAGACGTAGGGGGGCTGGCTTACAGCTGACTGCGGAGCAATGGGAGAAAGGGCAGAGACGTAGGGGGGCTGGCTTACAGCTGACTGCGGGGTAATGGAAGAAAGGGCAGAGACGTAGGGGGGCTGGCTTACAGCTGACTGCGGGCGACGACGGTGAAGCAGGAGAAGACGATGCCGATGGCCAGACCCAGGTCCACATTGATGAGGACTACACTCAGGAAGGTGACGATCCACACACACTGCAACCACAGACATGGCGGTAAGCAGTGCGTGCTTCCAGCTAGCATAGTTGTGTCTGCGTACAGTATTCTCAATGGTATCAGATTATTGTGCAACAAGAAGGGCAAAGCCCATACGACTCACATGCTTGACCTTGACCTTTATATGACCTTGACCTTCAGGTGACCTTCAAGGTCAAGGTCAAACAACTAAACCTACCAATGACATCATACACAAAGAAATGCTTTACACATTTTTCCTACCAAAATACATGTGACCTTGACCCAAGGTCAAGGTCATCCAAGGTCATGCAACACAAAGCTGTTAATTCAAGACATAGGAAGCACAATGGTGCTTATTGGCACTTTCTACCATGAGATATAGTCACTTTTAGTGGTTCACTACCCCATTTTGGTCACATTTCATTAGGGTCAAAGTGACCTTGACCTTGATGATATGTGAACAAATGTGTCTCATGATGAAAGTATAACATGTGCCCCACATAATTATTAAGTTTGAAACAGTTATCTTCCATAGTTCAGGGTCAAGGTCACTTCAAAATATGTATACAATCCAACTTTGAAGAGCTCCTGTGACCTTGACCTTGAAGCAAGGTCAATCAAACTGGTATCAAAAGATAGGGCTTGCTTTGACCTATATACCACTTGTAGCTAAGGTCGCCATTCTCAATAACGTGGGAGAAAATTGGGAAAATGTGAAAAATGACTGTTTTTGAGACCACATTTATGGCTCCTGTGACCTTGACCTTGAAGCAAGGTCAAGTCACCATGTATGTTTTTTGAGGCCTTGTCATCATACACCATCATGCCACATTTGGTGTTGATAGACTTAATAGTCTCCGAGAAAAATCCAACGTTTAAGTTTTTTATGCCCGGACGGACGGACGGACGCCCGGACGGACGGACGGACGACACGGCTCAGTACATAGACTCACTTTTGCTTCGCATGTGAGTCAAAAACCACAACCCAGTTTAGGGTCGACAGAAAAAATAGGGTTGGTCGGGTAACCGTTACCACGACTTTTCCCCCAATGAGAAACACAATTCAATTCGTCATTCATGTTTATAGTCTTTTTTCCGATTTGTTTGTTTGTTTGTTTGAAATAAAGGACATCAAGGTACAATGAGAACACAAATTCAATTCGTCATTCATGTTTATTGTCTTTTTCCGATTTGTTTGTTTGTTTGTTTGTTTGAAATCAAGGACATCAAGGTACAATGAGAACACAATTCAATTCGTCATTCATGTTTATTGTCTTTTTTCCGATTTGTTTGTTTGTTTGTTTGTTTGAAATCAAGGACATCAAAGTAGATTTAACACTCTTTTAAGACATATAGTGTTGTTATGGTGCCTAAACGATGTGCCAAAACGGTGGATACTTGGATAATAGCAAAGACGTTCCACACATCAGAGACAATCGACAAAGAAAACTGTTCCACTGACAGAGATATCCCCGAGACAACACACACAATGTATTGACACCACATTGAGAGTACAGCGGGGAAATCTGGAAGTCCTGGGGCCTCGTCATTAATCACTCCATTCACAGCGACTTTCTTGCATTCTTCAGACATTCTTTCAACAGTTGGACTACTTCAAATGACTATTGCAAAAGAATCACAAAGGGAGGGTGGCCGGGGTCGGACTGACAACAGTACCAAAAATACGTCGTGACAAAAGCTTCCGACTAAAAGAAAGAATACAATTTTAGTCGGAAGCTTTTGTCACGACGTATTTTTGGTATTGCAAAAGAAGTGTGCCTAATGACTATGTACAACTTACCCATGGTCCTATAGTCAAGCATGCAGTATTGTTTTGCATAAACACCTGTGTAACACGAAACTCTGCAAAACAACTTCTCAGTTATATACCACTTTTGCTTCCATCACGTAGGAGATCATAGAGAGAGAAAGAGA
>JAWQFJ010001173.1:75000-90000 GCA_034096865.1 Theodoxus fluviatilis
GGCTTTGGCAATCTGCAGTCAGCATACAATGCAGTAAGAAGATAGTAGATGAGGTTTGAGGTAGGGAGGAGTGAGAGAGAGAGAGAGAGAGAGGGAGAGAAAAAGAGAGTGAGAGAGAGAGAAAGAGAAAGAGAAAGAGAGAGAAGAGAGAGAGAGAGAGAGAGAGAGAAAGAGAGAAAGAGAGAGAGAAAGAAAGAGAGGCAGAGAGAGAGAGAGAGAGAGAGAGAGGGAGAGAGAGAGGGGGGGATGTTGGATGTATGGAGTTTTACGGCCTTTTGGGGCAATGTATGGCCAGTAACCACGAAGATCACTAGAACAGCCCCAATAAGCGCCATTCAAGTCAAGACGTCCATATTGATTTGCCTCTTACGAATCGTGTAGGGAGACACAGTGGGTTACCCCCAACCCACAGGGGAGAGAGAGAGAGAGAGAGAGAGAGAGAGAGAGAAAGAGAGAGAGATTGATTGATTGATCTTTATTTCGGCCGAAGACCCATCACAATAAAAACTTACTGATTAAGCAAATCATAAAGTTTATATGTACATGTGTATATGAGAGAGAGAGAGAGAGAGAGAGAGAGAGAGAGAGAGGGGAAGAGAGAGGGAGAGAGAGAAGACATGAGAGAAGGAGAGAGAGAGAGAAGACATGAGAGGAGAGAGTGAGGGGGTAAGAGAGAAAGAAAAAAGAAAGTAACGAAAGCAAGACGACTACAAAGCAAGAGAGTAGCTTAAAGAAAAGCTTTTCAGGCTCACATTCAATGCGCTCGTTTTGGGTGTGACAAACACTGCAGGATTCGGACAAGGATCGTTCCCCAAGTGCCCACACTGAACGCTGGTAGCTCTCCTACTGGACCACGCTGGTTTGAATTAAAACGTGTCGAGTGGAGAATTCCAAAGGGTATCGATGAACGTCGATTCTTCAGAAACAGCTGCATGCTTTCCGAGAACAACGAGTCAGCGCTGGAGAGGGCACAATTTGACCTGGTTGTGCAGCAGCACGCGTTGAATTTGCTGTGCGGCGATGTGTCTGGTCCGCCCGTCTGCCTGTCCTTCTGCTCAATAGACATTCCACCCCTCCACCAGCCTTGCATTTGTCAGCCTGCCTGTTTGCCTAGCAACCTCTGACGTACGTGCAGCCCTGACCGCAGGTGCGTTGCGTTCTCTTTCTTGCCCCACTCCTCTGCACCCATGTATTTGTCCCCCTCCTCTGCACCCATATATTTGTCCCCCTCCTCGTACCTTGTCTGGATTCACTCTCTAAATCCCCCTTTTCCACCTTTGGTAGGGCCTGATAATGGCATATCTTTCGTAACGCCCCATAGTGTTCGTTTCCTCTCTTCCTCTACATGGTTCTCGAAAGTTCTGCCTTCTAGCAATTCTCTCGGAACATACAATCTCCCCTTGCCTCAATCCCCCCCACCCCTACCCCTATTCACTAACCCCACCCCTCCCCCCAACTCTCTCTTTAGTTCCCTCCTATTGTGCGTCATCCAAGCGCAGTACAAGAACTCAATTTCTGTACAGTGTTGCTGCTTGACAACGGCCTAACTGCCTCGTTGCTGTCTCATCCCGTCTTGTAGTCTTCCGTCACACAGATCTTCACTGCGCCTTCATTCTCCCTGAATTGCAAGCTGATAGTAGGAACTGTCCTCTCCCCCCTCCCTCGCTCCATCCCCAATCCCCCCCTCCATGCCCAACATCCATGTCCAATCCCCATGTCCCACCCCCATGTCCCATCCAATGTCCTACCCCCATGTCCCACCCCAATGACCCACCTCCATGTCCCATCCAATGTCCCCACCCCCATGTTCCATCCCCATGTTCATGTCAGACAGCACTTTTTCTTTTCCTGTTCATCAGCTCCAAAGGCAACCCCATCCCGCACCCCCCAAACAGTTGTGGTTACCATAACATGAAAAACAACCCCTGTTGATCGGCCTGAACTTGAAGAAAAAACTATAATCTTTTTAGAAGAGGCCAGATTAAACATGATCAAAATCTCTCTTTTGCTGGAAATGTGTTTCCTTATACTTGAATAATGGACTCCCTTAGTGCTCATAGTGCAAGGAAGATGGGAATGGACACAGCTCGTAAGTTACTTGCGATCGATTTCTTCCTTTATTTTCTTTCTTTCTTTATTGGGGCAAGATTGAAAAGTACTTTAGGGTCAGAAGAAAATGTAGGGCTGGTCTGGTTACCCTAACCACAATTATTTTTGTGTGTCGCCCAATTGTCTCATGGCTTTTTGTTACCCAAGACAGAAGTGACGTCACTAACCCAGCAGGAATATTGCCGACGACCTTGATGTGCCACTTCTCCGGAAATTGTCCATAGTGAGACGCCACTGTACTCAGCACCACCTGTTGTCAAGGAAGGGAGATAAACAACTTAATAAAGGCATGCATATTTACATTCAAAAGCAAGAACATAGGCTTGAAAAGATTCCAGCACTGCATCTCCAAGATGTCTTTGTCTATGTGTCTCTTGCTTTTTTCTCTCGTTTAATTCCTCTTGCGAACACAACGGCTCACTCGCATACACAGACACACACACAGACACACACACAGACACACACACACACACACACACACACACACACACACACACACACACACACACACACACACACACAAACACATTCAAAAGCAAGAACATAGGCTTGAAAAGATTTCAGCACTGCATCTCCAAGATGTCTTTGTCTATGTGTCTCTTGCTTTTTTCTCGTTTAACTCCTCTTGCGAACACAACGGCTCACACGCATACACAGACACACACACAGACACACACACACACACACACACACACACACACACACACACACACACACACACAACACACACACACACACACACACACACACACAAACACACAAATAAACAAACACACACACGCACGCGCGCGCACGCAAACACACACACACACACACACACACACACACACACAACTGCCCAGTACACATTCCGCTGCCAAGAATTCTCTCTGCATTCAGTATGTTTACCATTGCCTACGCTCACTCTTTGTCTTGCTACCTCCACACAGTTCCACCATCCATGACACGACAGGCATGTAGAAGCACAGTGGAGAGGCGGCGCCAGAATGACAAGAGACTTACCACCAGGAGTTCCACAGGGACTGGCACCTTGAGCTTGGACTTGAAGCGCTGGTTGATGTGGACCTTGACAACGTACAGGATGACGATGCAGATGAGGGAGATGACCAGCGTGGGGATGTTGGTGTAAGCCAGCTTCGGGATGATTGCCATGTACGTCTGCAATGTCACGGTCATTGTGGGCAGGGTGACACGAGGTTTTTCAAAGCACTCAAATTGAGCCTCACAGCCCTTAGGGCAGAAGTGATGATTCTCATCTATGAAAAACAGGAGTTAAAACATCTCCATACATATACAATAGTCAGGCGCGACAAAGTGGACACATTGAAACAAAATCTGCGTGTACATAACCTTACTAACAACACCTATGCCGAAAATGAAGATGATGATGACAACAACACTAACTTTAATGATGATGGCCATGAATGCCAAATCTAAAATGAATGAGGGCAAAGGAAGTTCTTAATTCTGGCAGAAGTCCACGTCGTGTCAATGGAGGGGGATGCAATGTACGCACTAGTCTTTCCTGGCTGCACTACCCGCCACTTCACTCAACACACATGGAGATCATCACAGGATATTTAGATTCGGCAAAGCGTGTGGTTTTAAGCGGTATCGATTGAATGAATGAATGAATGAATGAATGAATGAATGAATGAATGGATGAATAAATGAATGAATGAATGAATGAAGTTTTATGACCCATGATTGAATGAATGAATGAATGAATGAATGAATGAATGAATGAATGAATGGATGAATAAATGAATGAATGAATGAATGAAGTTTTATGACCCATCAGCCTTTGTAGACTGTGTAAGGCCAGAACTCGTTAGAATACGATCAAGTCACGATTTCCTCAGTAATTCGCCCCTTGCGAAACCCACAGGAGGATTTGAGCAAAATAGCAATAGTTCTTGGCTAGACATCCGCAGGCGGCCACACTAGTGGACTCGCCCAAGGAGAGGGGTGCCGAAAAGAGCAAAGATGACGTAACACATTAGCTGACAGGCCACAGTATCTGATTAGCTGCATCTTTACAGGGCGTTTCGAGCTCAAACGTCTGTGTAAAAACGCAGCCAATCAGATGATGTGACCTGCCAGCGGAAGTGTGACGTCACCTTCGCTATCTTTCCCGCACCCCTCTCCTTGGACGATTCCACTAGTGTGGCCCGCTTGCGGAAGTCTGACCTATTTCTTATTCCTATAACGTGTGTGCAAAAGTCGACCTCGCACAGCAAATGAGTTAACGTGTTGTATAACTGCACAGCAAAAGAAACGCGATAATTTAGAAACCAGATGTAATCACTTATATTCTTTCAAATACAATGGTCAGACATAAGAAAGAGACGAAAAAAGCTTTCCAAGTGAAGATCACGACTTATTTTTAGATATTACAATAGCTGGGTATAAAGTGAATTTTCCTATTCTGTCCAAACCACCAACTCTGGAATAAAACATCTGAAAACAATGAAGGGTTGAAATAAGCGGCACACAAATGTAAACTGACAGCTTTGTCCTATGCACACAGGTGCAGGCTTGACCCACTTTGGCAGGGTGCATGAAATATTCATACGGCCTTGCAGCGGTTTGCTGGCCCTGATCCCACTGCCCTGTAGAGAACCAGCACCACCTCTCTCCATGACAGCACCGTCTCTGCAGAGGTGGACATGTTCCTTGTCTTGCATCGTATTTCGTCGCTCCCTGACACGGTAAACAATAGCCTGCCTGTCTTGAACAAACTCTCCATGTATTAAATCGCAACCAGTGGCGTCAGCGACTGCCAGCCCAGCTAAAAGATATCAAAGGGAAGGAAGTGTCGTAAACTACGAATCCAAAGATTTCCTCCGACGTCAGAAGAGGTGCGGTAGCGCAGAATCAGCAGTCGCTCCATCGGACAAGCATGGGACGGTTTACGAGGAATAAAACACAGTGAGAACGTGGAGATGAACCGCGCTTGTCAGCCAGTGACGACTAGCGCGGGTGATCCCATCACTTGAGTGGATGTCTCCACGTCAACAGAAATACTTCTCAGCAGCCCGAGTGTTTTATGCGATAAAACTGGAAGAAAGCGTGCCTGCGGCAGCTATTTGTTTGCTCGGTATGCGCCGATTTGTCTCCCCTCTGCCCACTGCTAGTCTCTCACGCGGCCATGACAGATTTACGAGCAACCAGGGAAAATCAGAGCAAAAGACAAATTAGTTCTTGTGACACGTGTACCTCGACAGTCGCGTTTTTCATTAAATTTGATATTTCGACAAAAATCATGCTCAAGGCCGAATAAATACAGGGCAACCAATACGTACAGTGTTTGATCTATCATCATTTTCTTAGTTACAGTCAAAATTCCCCTACCTGAGGACCAAAGCGGCAATGCTACAATAAAACGGAGCTTAGACGGTGGAAGATGACAGAGATGGGAGGCGTTCGCAATGGAAAGATAATATAACTTGGAGTCCTATCTGTTGAAGGCAAAGTGCACTACGCCCTACTTTCACGGTTTGAATGAACACTGAGGAGATTTTGGGACGAAGAGAAATCGACCCACGTCCACGCACATAAAAGATTCCTCCTGCCACACTAAAACAAGACGCATGGATTTTGCAAGCAGCGCCACGATACAATGGCAGGCTGGATGTTGTCCTGAAGGTCGCGGAGGCCCATATCGCTTTCTGGCAAGTGTCCCATAAAATCCTTAGCAAAATTTATGATCAAACTAACTAGGTAGGGCCTTGGCTGCTCGCATTGTCATCGGTTCTTCATCAGAACAAGACCTCGAAGCCAGTCTCCTGGGCACAACGCGGTTTCTGTCAAGATATCCGCATGCTGGGACAATGCCGCCATTCCCACATGTTCCGAAGTCAATGAACTCAAAACGAAGGGGAATACGTTCGCCCAGTGTTTTCGTTCACTTGACACTTTCCTTCCCTTGACCTCTGTCACTCCATAAAGCCAGGCAGCAGCGTTTGTAATTGATAGAGCTTTTCAGGTTTCAGAAGGAAAAAAAAAGAAAAAAAGAAAGGGGGGCATGTGAGTCTCTCAGGCATTTTCTGCAGCCGGATGTCTGAAGTCAGACACCGTGTCCACTGTGGAGGATGACGCCCGGGGTTCAGAGTCCTGTGCACAGACATGACATTTACAGGCGTTTCCCGCCATTCTACGCTGTCAACACACAACGACACTGCGGCAAGCGCCGCCTCTCTTCCAGGGGAAGCAACCTTTCCCAGGCCCGAGTTAGGAGCCCCTTCTGTGCCTAGTTGGAAGAACGATAATTCAAAGGTGATGTCTTGGCAGAAGCCATGGCTTATAGGGATTTTCTAGTTTTATCTCTGATCTCTCCAAAGGTCTTAAGTGTTTTCCTCTTCTCATCCTATGACATTTCACACTCGACATCGTGTGTTTTTCTTTGATCCTCTGAAATGTCACACTTGCTCTCTAATCCCTTATTGTTTTCAGTTTTGCCTCTCTCTCTCTCTCTCTCTTTCTCTCTCTCTCTCTCTCTCTCTCTCTCTCTCTCTCTCTCTCTCTCTCTCTCTCTCTCTCTCTCTCTCGTCATTTCTATTCCATCCCCTTCGTAATGGGCCGGTGGCCTAACAAAAATAAAGTGTTCGTTCGTTCGTTCGTTTGTTCTCTCTCTCTCTCTCACACACACTCTCTCTCTTTCTCTCTCTCTCTCTCTCTCTCTCTCTCTCTCTCTCTCACACACACACACACACACACACACACACAATTTACCCGCAAATTCATGCATTCGTCAATTACGTATTCACTCAGTTTATTCATAAGGTATACACTGAACCGTCCATCAATCACTCTTTCATCCAATCAGTTCATTCTACAATTTCTCAATCCTTTCTCTCGTGGCTACTTTTCTTTCCAAAGCACCACTAACCTGCACAATTTGGAAGACGCCCTCAAATCGCGGGATGGAGATTCCGAAGACATATTTGACCTGGGATGTGAAGACGTGGACAGCTGCCCCCGTGGTAAAACCACTCACGAGGGAGTCTGACATGTAAGTTGTCACGAAGCCAATTCGCAGAATGCCCATGCCAATCTGATCAAAGGAAATGCAAAGGCAGATAGAGAACACAAGTGCCGGCGGACAGTAATGAAGAAGAACAATGTCATATAGAAAAGCGTGTACCCATAGATGTTTTATTTAAAAATGCCTCGACCCTCTTTGAAATTTTGATCCATTGCAATGCCGAGATAAGTTGTGATATTTCTTTTTTCCTTCGACTGCCACATTCCTTGCATAAGGAAACAGTTAGTCCTCAGCTTAGCTTGCCATTACCTTTCTCTCCGCCTCTTTCTTCCCCTTCTTCTCTTTGTAGCAATCCTCCTACTCCTCCTCCTCCTCCTACCCCACCTCCCCCTCCTCCTTCCCCACCTCCCCCTCCCCCTTCCCCCCCTCCCCCTTCCCCACCTCCCCCTTCCCCTCCTCCCCGTCCCCCCTCCTACTCCTCCTCCCTCCTCCTCCTCCTCCTCCTCCTCCTCCTCCTCCTCCTCCTCCTCCTCCTCCTCCTCCTCCTCCTCCCCCCCCCTCCCCCTCCTCCTCTTCATCGTTACCATCATCACCATGACAATAGACACATACGCATTATCTTTGTCTTTCTTCCCGGCATGGTCATCCTCATTATCATCGACCTCTTTGTCTTCTTCTTCCTTTCTCCTCCTCACTCCTCACTCCTCCTCCTCTTTCTCCTCCTCACCACCCACCACCGCCACTTCTATGTTGCTCACCTGGACCAGGCCTGCACAGAAGGCGATGGTAGCTGCGATGGCAATGCGGTAGTCTACTTCTTCCGGGGACCAATTGTCCCCAGGTGTGCCTGTTCCATTGCCAGCACTGGTCTCATTGGAGACAATGCCGTTGGCCTCCTTCCAGACTCCCGTTTCCCTGGCAACTACAGCCCCGGTCATCAGACTGACCACTGCAACTGTGCCTGCAGAGAGTGCCAGCCACGTGACAGATTTGGTTGGTGCATCAAAGAAAGTTATAGCTTCGTCTGTTTCTGGTGATTAATGCCACACCCAAGCGGTTAGAACTCACGGTTATCGAGCGTTCAGGCTGCCTCTGGCAAAATGAACAAGCCGCCCAAATATTACTGTGTGCTACAGGAGAGTAAAGGGCCTGTAAAATATGATAACGTTTCCATTGAAGAAGTACTGATGGGCTTTTAAACAAGTCTTGTGCCTTACTCTCAAAGAGAGTGGATACCTGCCTTAAACTGCATATCAACAAAACGTTTCTCATCTCCCTGCAGATCAGACTCACGTTCAGTATGAGTTGCCCACACCCTATTAATTTTGCATTGTGTGACACACATAAAAGTTGTTGGTATTTTACCTACCTTTATAGTCCTGCAGGTAATGCTCTCAAGTCGACAACTTCACAGCGGCACTTACAAGCAACAGTAGCGTAATACATAATTTCACATGACCGATAGAATGGTGCATACAGGAAACTTCTTAATAATCTGACAGCGTTCCCATATGCTAAAAAGCATGCACTAAATATCGTAGTGGACTAACACATTGAACTGCATTTTACAGGATAGAGTTTCATCATGATTTGCAGCATGCACAGTGCAAGGCAACACTCCTCGGCGGTTCTCACGAAAGCAAACCATAGTGACGAATAAAACGAGGTTGTACCAAGAGAAAAAAAAGGAGAAGAAGATCGTATGCAACATTGTGACTTATTGACGCTTGCAGTCAGTGTGACATTAAGACTTAGTTATGACCTCAGACAATTATCAACTCACACTGATTTGCACATTGAATATTCATGAGGGCTTGACAATTTTTTTAAGGAGGAAAGACGTCAAACATGCGGTTTCATTCAGCCTTACCAATTGAAATCTGTTTCGACGTGCCGAAGATGAAGTAGATGAGGGCGGGGAAGAAGGACATGTACAGCCCCACCACAGGTGGAAGGTCAGCAAGCATAGCGTACGCCATTCCTGAAAGAAAAATATCGCCATGGCTACCCCTGCAGTCGGATCTCTCACACCTCAGCTGGAGAGAGCTTTGTTGTTGCAACAGGGGTTCAAATCAATGACAGCAGCAAATGAGTGGCATGACAGTTAATGCGGCTATCGAGTTTTATGCATTGTGTACAGGCAGTTATATATCTTGTTGCACATTCTTATCATTCGATTTTTTCCACAAATCTGCTATGGCCCTGACAGCTCACACACGGAAGATGTTAGCTGTCAATAATGTAGCGGTCATCCCATTGGGTTTATTTGTATGATAGTCGACAAAGCAACCTACAACGCTGAGCTTAATAGAAATGAAGGGAGACACATTGCAGGATGTAAGGTGAGACGCTTCTTCGTATGTTTGGAGACTTAGAAAATAAACAGGATGGGTAAGACGAAAGAGCAATAATGAGACTGTAATGTTGCCTGAAAAATAAGCTTCATGACGCTTTTTTCCCTCTATACTTTGAATCCTGATAACTTCATCAGCGAAGTTAATTGTCATGAAAGAAAACTTTTTCAACATCACAATGAAGTCACGGCACATCTGTATTTTCCATGGTGTAAGTTTGAGTGTAAATAAACGAAAGAACGCATCGTCAACTCGGATATCCCACATTTAGATTTTCCACTGTTTTATCTCGCTATTCCGTCGCCATTAGAGTGCACAGTCTGTTGTTAAAATTTATCTAATAACTGTTTTTGCATAATATGCATTCTAGAAAGTAACATGAAATGTTACATTACATACTAATGCAACGTGATATTATGTTTCTATTCGTTGTACGTTGCATACTGCAGCTCTTCTTCACTTACATTCTTTGCCATACATTTTCGTTTATTAAAAAATACTCACACAAGCAATTTTTTAGAAAAAAACTCTCAGCAGATGCATGTACGTGGGAGGAATGTTATGCCTCTTGAATCACGTTTTCATACCTCTCATCAGTCGGCAGTTTGCGATGAAATTCTAGGATTTAATTGCCTTTTCTTCCTCTCTCTGTGACCCCTTCTTCTTCTCCGTTACGGTCTCGCTATCTTTTCTCCCGGCTCCCTTACAATAAACCACTCCACAGGTGAGGGCGGAAAGGGGGGGTTGGGGTGGAGGTGGGGGGTGGTACTTGCCGCCTCCTTTACCTTTCCCCCGGTGTTGACCCAACGTGTCTCCCCCAGAAATACCAGCATTAGCGGGTCGAACCAGTCTTATGTCCGGGTTTTTAGGGGAATTCTGAGGTGTTAGCACCTGCTGACAACAAGCTTGACCTACCTAGATCGAATTAAGGAAATTTGCTGCCTGACCTCATTGCCCTGTGGCTGGACTTTTTCTTTACTGTTTGCAATTTTGGCGGGGAGATAGATCTGTGCGAAATCCTGTTGAAACGGATATTAACTATGCCGTAACAGACATGAAAAATGAGGGACAGTTTTGACAGAGAAGAAATGAAAAGTAAATAAATGAAAATAACTCACACAACAGGAGTCTAAGTTAAATGTATGCAGGCATACACAAGCTACAGTTGACCATTAACGTAAGTTTAAGTGTTTCTCAAATGGACACACTAACCACATCCTGCTGACCAAAATGGCTTTCTGTTGCAATAAAAGAAGTTGTTACAAACAAATATAATATTCAGATATAAAGGTCTCAGTGCGTTGATTGAAATTTAACAAATTAGATTTAGCTTTGCAATGACAGTGTAAGAGCTTAGTTCTCGCTGTCCACAACAAAAGAACTATTGGAGAGGTTAAGCTGTTTGATTTATTAAGGTTTCTGGCCTTTGGTGACTGCATCAAGAACAGTGCATCGGACACTAACAACGGTAAGGCATGACTAACAAGAGTTAGGCATGACAATACAACATTCTGGAATATTGCTTTTCGCCTCAGTCACACATCACACATCACTTCAACTTTGATTTATCCTTGCTGTTAGGGTTTAAAGGTAACCTTACCTCTTCAAAGCGGACCTGGTTACTTTAATGCATATATTCATACTTCATGCAAACTTTACTGCCTTAACGCTTGCATTACGAAACATGGAGGGAGAAACGTGACCCTTGCAAGCGATGTAAATTGTCACTGTCATCCCTGTTGCAGTGCAAAGGACAGTTGTCACGTGAGATAGCAGCAGTCTGCCGAGCCTCTATTACACTGAACACTTAGGCTCAGTCATCGAGCAAACAAGGTTTACACACACACACACACACACACATACACACACACACACATACATACACATACACACATACACACACACATACACACATACACACACACACACACACACACACACAAACACACACACACGCACACAAACACACACGCACACACGCACACACACACACACACACACACACACACACACACACACACACACACACACACACACATCATTTGCAAGACATAAACAGAGTGTACGACATGCTTTATGAAGAATAATGCTTGACACCTGAGAGGCGATATTGTGAATGTTGCAGTACACGCTCATACATGTCATTTCCCACAAGGCCAAGAACTTTCGAGAAAGTAATTTGAAAACAAAACTGTTCCATTCTCATCTTTTCCATTGCGAAAAGAGTCGTTAGAGCGAAGATCATGGAGTAAAGTCTTTTGTTAATAATTGGGATGGAAAAAAAACCAAGGTTTTATTTACAAAGCCTTTTCAAAAGTATATTTCCTATCACGCATCAATCTCATGTTCATGAATAGCACAAAACGTCTTCCGAAAACACTGCATTTTCCGTATTTCAAGGAAACATAACAAAGAAATAGCAACACAATCCTAGTGGGTACACCTGTACTGTTGTTTCTTCTATCCTGAATCTTGAGGTGAAAGCAACAGTAAATGCATTTTTTAAATCTTTAATGGAAAGTTACATACTCTTTGCGCCCTTTTCCTCACGATATCCGGCTTCACAGGTCTGAGATGAAGTATGTGGGTACAACTAGTGACAAAACTGAATAAATGAATTGCATTTACATGCCCCACTTTCTAATCTTCAAGCAGAAAAATGTTTGAGTGGAACTGCTGACATAGGCTCATTCCTCCTCAAGTGACAAATAGATCTCTTTAAATGTAATGGGCAAGGCAGCTATGGTTAAAGGAGCGTTTGACAGCAAGCTGAAGGAATCCATGGGCGCACATTGTTGCTGGATGGCCAGCTCTCTGTCTACATATCTGTCATCCTTCCTTCTGAGCCATCACGATATTATATCATGCACTATGAAGACAAATGAGCAGACATGCCCCTTGATGGGTTACATTCTCAAGCGGACATTGCATTAGTAGAACCCTGAGCTGTGCTGGAGAACTGCAGATGTAATGAGGTTCAGATTTATGGTCATATCTTCTGCCTCGTCTTCCTGCACTGCCATCCATTTATTTCCTTGGCAGGACCGTGTTTATTACACAGCCTTTATGGAAAGAGCATGCAGTTCAGATGTTTTGTCGAAGGCAAAAGCAATGTCTACTGCGTATAGTACCGTCACGCAATTAAATCTTTGAAGGGCCACATTATGGTGGATAAAGCATAATCTCATGCATTAAGAGATAAAAATAAAAATATTGCTAATTGCTTGTAGTCCAGTGTTATAAACATGAGCAAATCAGGAAAATCAGGAAGCCAGCAGCCAGAGGTTCCAGCTGATGAAGAGGCATCGAGTAGTTCCGGTTGTATGTTACTCCTCCTGGAGTTCACCTAAACTCAGTCCAATAATTATGTGGGAAACATCGCTCACTTCTGACTCGCTCCATTTCAAGGATCACTTTGATACATGATTAGAAGGACGTTGTGCTGTGAGATTGGTGTGTATGTTTAACTCATTAGCAACCTGAAAGTTCGCCATGAATAATGTCAGCTTGCCCGTGACCAGTAACCGGCAATTGACATGAACAGAGGGTTGCACTTTCAGCAGCTCGGTTTCTGAAGCTCAACATTGAATGAGTAACATTTGCGGATTTTTGAATACATGTCTGTCGATTAATTTAGTTAAAATAAGAGAAATAACTTTCAGTATTAAGCGATTAGGTTGTATACACAAAATAGGTCAATGCAAACTTGAATTCAGTGCATTACAAAATGATGACGAGTGATAAAACAATATTCTAGCATTTAAGAAAGTGATCTGTCCTTAGAGCACAAACAAGATGTTTGCTTTGCACTCTCATGGCATGGCGATGCCCCCATCAGAACTGTGTGTGAAGGCTGGTGCGTTTGGGTCATTCTATCACCGACTCATGACAAGAGATCGTTCTGAATCTTTAGCCTTTAGGCGCAATTGCTTTCGTCCATGCATACATCAACACAAGGAAAGGATCTTGCAACAATATAAAGAGCAGACAGCCAAGTCATGCCCAACATGAAACCAACGCCACTTTACTACACTACGCACAAAAAGTTAAGGGGCGGTACGAAAATTTGCTATAAAAGCTGAACGAGTAAATATTGAGTAACCACATTTGCTCGGAAAAGACATTTATTCTTCTTTATGATCCCGTTTACAGATCACGATTATCTTAACTCAGCGCTGCGCAGCTGCGCGTCAAAATGAGTACCCCCCGAAAATGAACTTGCAAAACGACTTTTTCCGATTCTTAAATTCCTAAAATAATCACATGCAACCGTATTTTGTAAAACTAAACGTCAAACGATAGCCCAACTATTTATCTTTAAGACAACATGCGTTTTGAAGAGAAAGCAAAAAGGGTGTGTCTTCTACGGGCTTTGAAAGACAGGAGGCGTTAACACGTTTTGCAGGCAAAAACGCTGGTTTTAAGGCCTTTTTTCTCGGGTGACAGTGCGGTATTGTCCATATCTCAGCGTGTTTACAAGATACAGCAATGAAGCTTGGCAGTCATAAAAGCAAGTATTTTGGCTAGACGCACACCAACACTTATGTCAATACCTTAAAAGTGCAAGTGTCTTACAAGCATCTTAAGGCGGTACTTTAAGGTCGGCGCTGAAACACAAGTTATGAATGGGAAAAAGTTGGGTTTCTGCATTCATATAAACAACGTTTCAAGGTACCTACGTCCTAAGACGTCATTTTGAAAATGATGCAAAATCGTCTGAATCACCTCGGATCGGTGATGCAAAGCGCTGTTCAGCGCTGAGTGAATCACGCCCCAAGATTGCTGTTCAGGAGTGAATCACATGCAGCGCTGAGCAGCGCTTTGTAGCGCTGCGCCTCCTGAACAAGCCTTACATGTGCGCACATGCTGAGCATGTGACTTTGGAGGAGCAGCATCTTGACCTGTCATGCAAATGGCCGTGTTCAAGGGCCTCAGTGAGAAATTGCAAAACTGGAAACCTGACCCTGGAGTAAGCACCAAACACGGCATTTATAATGGTGATAGCGTTTGTTCCGGGCATCGATATACACACATCGATATACACGCATCTTTTTTACCGCCGTCATGGGAGAGTAGTGGGCATCTTAGCCGTCACAAGCCACCCATTTGACATTTGCTTTTTTGTCTGCTCGAAAAGCTGTACTGAAAAAGCAAGGGCTTTGCTCTGAAAATGATTTATTTCAACGTGATATCTATGGCTTAAGGAATAGCGTTCTCTATTGCTCCTAATACGCTTACACTGAAGAACTGTAAGCGTTCTGTCATGATCTGTCTTCCCCTGGCCATGCTGACCCGTTTCACTGCAAGATTTTGTATGTATTCTCGAGGCAATTAGTTCTTTAAAATGTGCGCGCGCGCGCGCGCGTGTGTGTGTGTGTGTAAGAGAGAGAGAGAGAGAGAGAGAGAGAGAGAGAGAGAGAGAGAGAGAGAGAGACAGACAGACAGACAGACAGACAGACAGACAGACAGACAGACAGACAGGCAGGCAGGCAGGAGGGCAGGCAGGCAGGCAGGCAGGCACAGATAGAAAAACACACATAGACAGGCACA
>JAWQFJ010001173.1:92500-107500 GCA_034096865.1 Theodoxus fluviatilis
CTGACCACGCCTCCACAACAAAGGGGAAAGGTAAGCCCGTTCAAAGCGAGAAATCTCTCAGGAAGAAAAGACAGAGGGATGGGGTAAGGGGGAGGGGGAGGTGGGGTGGGTGAGGGTGGTAACAGATCAAGGCCGACTTTTTTGTGTGGCTGTGGGTGTTGCTTACAGGTTGTGCGCCGAACACGTGGTCATTGTTTCCAACAATACACCACGCCTCCTGCCCCTTGCACTGATGAGGCACAGCGGATGCGCTTGTAATCCAGAGAAGAAAGAGAGAATGTATGGTTTGCCACCCGTGTCGCATCAATTGTCGTGTCCGTTTCCACCCCCATGACACACTCTGCAGACCGGTTGAAACTGGATGACGCAGAATTTCCGGTCAAGCCAGCCACCCACTTCGGGTGAACGCGTGATTTTACGCTGACCTTCCAGAGGTCATTTTGCCGTGTAAAGGCACTGACTAATCTCAAAAGGGGGTGTGGAACGACTGCTTGGAACAAACATGTTTTCCAAAACAGGAGTAAATAAACAGTCCTTTGGAGTAGCGCGAGGTGGGGATTCGAAACAAGGTCTTTGGAATGGCGTATGGCAGCTACACTGCAGCAATGCGCTAAACGTTTCATTGACCAAAGAAAAACCTCCCAAACATTATTTTTCAATTTTTCGTTTTTCCTCTCTCCGTTCCCTTTCTCATCTCACTCTTCTGCCTTCTCCGTTTGTTTGGTTAAAAAAAGTGAACTGTCAGTCAGTAAGTTAATCAGTCAGTCAGCCAGCCAGCCAGCCAGCCAGCCAGCCAGGAAGCCAGCTAACCAGCCAGCCAGCCTGCCAGCCAGCCAGTCAGTCAGTCAGTCAGACATCGTCTACTGCCTTTCTGTCTGTGTGTCTGTCCGTGGGGTCAGTCAGCCAGCCGGCCAGCCAGCCAGCCAAACCAAGTCAAGCCAAGCCAAGCCAAGCCAAGCCAAGCCAAGCCAAACCAAGCCAAGCCAAGCCAAGCCAAGCCAGTTAGTCGGCCAGTCAGTCAGTCAATCAGTAAAGTCAGTCAGTCAGTCAGTCAGTCAGCCAGCCAGCCAGCCAGCCAGCCAGCCAGCCAGCAAGCCAGCCTGCCAGCCAGTCAGTCAGTCAGTCAGACATCCTGTACTGCCTTTCTGTTTGTGTGTCTGTCCATGGGGTCAGTCAGTCAGCCGGCCAGCCAGCCAGTCAAGTCAGTCAAGTCAGTCAAATCAGTCAAGTCAGCCAGGTTAGCCAAGTCAGCAAAGTCAACCAGCCAGCCAAGCCAAGCCAAGCCCAGCCCAGCCCAGCCCAGCCCAGCCCAGCCAAGTCAGTCAGTCAGTCAGTCAGTCAGTCAGTCAGTCAGTCAGTCAGTCAGTCAGTCAGTCAGTCAGTCAGTCAGTCAGTCAGTCAGTAAGTAAGTAAGTAAGTAAGTAAGTAAGTAAGTAAGTAAGTAAGTAAGTAAGTAAGTAAGTAAGTAAGTAAGTGTCAAGTCAGTCAAGTAAGTCAAGTCAGTCAAGTCAGTCAAGTAGTCACTCAGTCACTCAGTCACTCAGTCAGTCAGTCATCCTCCACTGCCTTTCTGTTTCTGTGTGTGGGTCGGCCTCCTGCCTTATCTTCTGTCCAATCCTTGCCCATCAATCCGCCCTTCTCTTTGCATGTTTGTTTGTCTGTCTGTCTGTCTGTCTGTCTGTCTGTCTGTCTGTCTGTCTGTCTGTCTGTCTGTCTGCCTGCCTGCCTGCCTGTCTGTCTGTCTGTCTGTCTGTCTGTCTGTCTGTCTGTCTGTCTGTCTGTCTGTCTGTCTGTCTGTCTGTCTGTCTGTCTGTCTGTCTGTCTGTCTGTCTGTCTGTCTGTCTGTCTGTCTGTCTGTCTGTCTGTCTATCTATCTATCTATCTATCTATATCTCTCTCTGTCTTTCTGTTTGTCTATATGTCTGTCTGTCTGTCTGTCTCTGTCTTGTTTTTCTGTCTCTGTCTTGTTTGTCTCTCTGTCTTGTCTGTCTGTCTCTGTCTTGTCTGTCTGTCTCTGTCTTGTCTGTCTGCCTCTGTCTTGTCTGTCTATCTCTGTCTTGTCTTGTCTGTCTTGTCTGTATGACTTGTCTGTCTTGTTTGTCTTGTCTGTCTTGTCTTGTCTGTCTGTCTGTCTGTCTGTCTCTGTCTTGTCTGTCTGTCTCTGTCTTGTCTGTCTGTCTGTCTGTCTGTCTCTGTCTTGTCTGTCTGTCTCTGTCTTGTCTGTCTGTCTCTGTCTGTCTTGTCTGTATGTCATGTCTTGTTTGTCTGTCTGTCTGTCTGTCTGTCTTGTCTGTCTTGTCTGTCTTGTCTCTGTCTTGACTCTGTCTTGTCTCTGTCTTGTCTCTGTCTGTCTCTGTCTGTCTTGTCTAGTGTGTCTTGTGTGTCTGTCTGTCTGTCTGTCTGTCTGTCTCTCTCTCTCTCTCTCTCTCTCTCTCTCTCTCCAACGATCTTATTGAAAGCATTGTTTCCTCCATTTGCATGCTCTGTCCCTCGAAAGTAATCCGAATTATGTCAATGTGTCTCAGTCATTTTCACTAACTCTTCTCAGATCTCCCACAGCACTGGAGGGTGGATGGATGGATGGATGGAGGTATTACGGCCTATCAGTCTTTGCAGGCTATGTAAGGTTATTAAGCATGATCATTCCAAGAATCGTTTACAGTAAGCGCAAATCAAGTCACAGCATTTATTTGCCTCTTATGAATCGCGTAGGGAGACACCGTGGGTCTATTCTAACCCCCAACCCACAAGGGAAGCATTGGAGGAAAATGTCAAAGCATACATTTAGCATTTTTTAAATATACATTTAACAGAGCATTTGAAACTACACACACGAAGAAGCGTGTTTCCCCAATACAATATGTATTGATAGCTACAGCACAACAAATGCTGCAGTCCCGTTAAATTTCCCTTCATTTGTAACTCAAACTCATGCCGAAGCTGCATTGGGATGGGATGGGATGGGATGGGATGGGATGGGATGAGATGGGATGAGATGAGATGAGATGAGATGAGATGAGATGAGATGAGATGAGATGAGATGAGATGGGATGGGATGGGATGGGATGGGATGGGATGGGATGGGATGGGATGAGATGAGATGAGATGAGATGATGGATGGGATGGGATGGGATGGGATGGGATGGGATGGGATGGGATGGGATGGGATGGGATGGGATGGGATGGGATGGGATGGGATGGGATGGGATGGGATGGGATGGGATGGGATGGATGGGATGGGATGGATGGATGGATAGTGTTTTATGGCCTATCAGCCTTTGTAGGCTATGTAAGGCCATTAAGCATAAAGATCACAAGAACAGTTTAGAGTAAATGCGAATCAAGTCACGGTGTCCCTAGTTATTCGCCTCTTACGAATCGCGTAGGGAGACGCGGTGGGTCAATTCTTACCCCGAACCAACAGGGGGTGAATAACGAGGAAAAATAGGTGCTGGACACAATGTGCGGAAAGGTGCTATGTATCTGCCATGATAATGTGATAGATTCAAGCATTAAAAGCACGACTAAGTTCGAACTTTCCCTGTAATGAGCCTCCCAAAGCAAGCAGAATGACAGATTCAAACTAATGTACTTGTTCTGCTGTATGTCTGGTCTGTACTAACATGCGATGGTTTGAGGTGAATAGACTGAATCGTATAATGCATGAAAGGTAGAACTATCTCATTGCCGGTGTCCTTTCTGACTCAGCTAGGCGTACATCTAACTCATACAGGTGTGGCAACACTCCCTGTTATCCAACTTCTTTTCGAATGAAAGCCCTTGTATCCTTGCAACAAGACTTCCAGGTTATATCAGGCAAAGCAAGGTCAAGTCGCATTTCGTTGCATCACCTGTCATTCCCGCCGCCAAGAAAGTTGCGTTTTTCTCTCTTAAGTGCGTTTGTTCGTTACTTTGTTCGTTATTCTGCAAAATAACTCAAAATATTGATGACAGATTCTGGTTGAATTTGGTGCAAGATCAGGATTTACTCGAGAAACAATCCATTAAAGTTTGGAGGTTATCTGTTGCCTTGTTTTGGAATTACCGCCATAAACAAATTGTATCACCTATGATGAAAGCCTGTGCAGCACTCGCCCGTGCAAGCGAGCGTTCCACACTGTGAGGCTGCTAGCAGGCGTTACGCTGAAATAAACTATAGTTCATAGCTTCAGGCCTGGCTAGCAAAACATCCTGCCTGAATTATACAGGCCATGGAAGGCCAGCCGTCAATTCAACCGCCTTAAAGAGTTAGAGAGTAACGTTCATGAGTTGAGCTGAACAACACTGTAAATTATATAGGCCGCAATGCAGGCGGCAGGCGTACTTCCATGAACCACTAGCAGCGCTAAAACCATCAGGTAGCCTCAGGCCAGGCAAGTAGAACACACTGCCTTCATTATGCCGCACTATGTTGTGGCTTCTTCGGCGAAGGTATGCTCTCTCGGAGTGCTGTCAAGTTAACAAAGGCATTTCCCAATATTAAAATTTGAGCATGGGCCAAGACTTCTGACAAAAAAGTCATTTACATTGTACGCCGTTGTTTACTTTCGTTGCTGTGCAAGAACCACTTGTCTGGCAAGCAACTTTAGCTGTGACATTGCAGGATGAAGTGGAAACACATCGACCGAATCAAGGAGAATGGAGAGAAAATGTAAACTCTTAGTTTTACAGCTCTGCGTTGAGGGATTGTGTTGCAGCGCCAGTTACAATGAGAGGGCTGCATTTATCAAGTGATTGCCTGTATCACATGGTAAGTGCAACATGTCTGAAACGAAGACTAATGAAGCTTTAACAGAACATTATACTAGCGTTGCGCGTTTGCCCCATTCCAAAGATAGCGGAAGTCGTTCTTTCAACCAGAAGCAAGAAATCAAATCTATCATGGCCACCACTGGAACCCATCTCCACTACAGAGCCGGACACCACGCTCATTCTGATGATAGTTTGGGTGGAACCATCAGCCCAGATTTTTTTACATTACGACATCACATGTGTGGTTGTCACAATAACTGTCTCCATAGTCAATACAGAGGACGGGTTAATTATCCCTTGGCATCGCTCCATCCACAGCCAAATCTAGTACTCAACAGAGACACTGAAACAGTACTCTACAGAGACACTGAAAATAGTTGAAATCTGCAGTCATAAACACTCTCCTACAATATTCACTCAGGATAGCGGTTTTGCAATCTATTCATACCCCAAGCACACGTTTTAACCATAGCAGTGTTTTTCTCCCTGGTGGTTATAAACACTGTTTATTTCTCAACATTGGTCAGATAGTATTAAAAACGCCATGCGGGAACTACGTGACAAGTAGGCCTACACATGCTCTAAATGGCTGGTGAGGAGAGAAGTGGGCGGTGCTTAATTATGCCTGTCTGTCTACCCACTGATCAGTCTGTTCTCTCATGTGTTTTCCTATCTATTGGTTCATCCATCCGTCCGTCCGCCCGTCCGTCTGTCTGTCCATTGATTCGTCTATCTGTCCTATATATTTTCACGTTTGATAGTCTCACTGACTGCACCTATTGTTCCTGATCTTATTCGCTGTCTGTGAACTGATTGTTCATTTATGTCGTTGCATTTTCCTCTCTAAAGATTTGCCTCTGGGCTGCCAAATGGTGGTTTAATATCTGGGGCAAATGTAGCGTGGCATACCTAACTCCCACAGAAGTGGTGTCCCCCAGAGGCAGATTGCTTGTTGTATCAAGAAGAGAAGCTGTGGACTATCACTGTCGTGAATAGAAAGACAGCTTCATTCTCACTTCTTCAACACTGACCCTTCCTTACCTCAAGACCGAGATGTGTATCAGCAAAGACAAAATGACATCCCGTTTTTTCTGAGTAGATGCTGATCATACTAACATACACACTATATTATAGTGCGGACTCGCGCATAAAGACACTAATGCACATGCATATACACATTTCACATGCAGAAAATTGCATGCCTGCATACACACTTAGTCCATTCACACTAGAAACACTCACATGCACACACGACCAGTCGCATGTACTTAGGCTGGTATAAATACAAAAAGCATAGGTGTATCCAGACCAAGGGGGGCAATAACTGCGAAGACTAATGCATTTTATCTTCTCAAAACAGCTTAGGGGATCACAACAATGTAGAATCATCCTGGAAACTTTGGCCTAATGTTCTCTCTTGGTCCACCTTCTCCGTCCATATGTAAGCACTGATCTCAATAACAATTTCACGCATTAGTCTTTCATATGAATGCATCTTCCGGTGAACACTCACGTTTTTGGAGCTACTGGTTCCAGACAAACAAATTAAGAGAAACAACTCTGAAAACCACTGTGCAACGTAGGAGAGTATTTAAACCCAGTGATTTCACATTGCCATAGCTTAGAAGTCACATACCAGTCTTGCCTAGGGATTCGGTACATTATACAGAAAAGCGTTCATCCTATGCTATCCCATCCTGTCCTATCCTATCTTATCAACCACCCAAGAACTTTCGGACGTAAAACACAAGAGTTACATTTAAAGTGTTCAGGTCTTGATCTCCATATATAAACTTTAAGCTAATTTGATAGATTCATATGTAGGTCAATCAAAATAACTTAGTGAGTAACATAGTACTTGCAATTCTGAGCTATCGTTTCACGCTATTATTTAAGATGAGTGGATGCTCACTTGATCATCACTGATAGGATTAAAAGAAAGGGTCCCGCTTTATCTCTCTATCTCGATCATCAAGTAGATAAAACACTATCGCTTCAATAACTATTGGGTCAGAGGACACGTAAGGCAAGGAGAGGATAGATGCCTTTCTGCCCAGGTGTACAGACGGTCAAAGCTTGCCTCCACATGTACTCCTCCAGGAAAGGAGGCCACCAGACAAGTCAACAGGGCAAATATTTCAGTCTGGTAATGTGATAATCTTACATTAAAGGTACTGTTGTAAATAAAGTGCAAGTGGCGATGTTTTCTCTTCCATGAGAAAAGAAACCAAATCACTCCTAAATATGTGTGTGTGTGTGTCTGTACGTGTGCGCGCGCGCGTGTGCATGCGTGCACGTGTGCGTGCGTGCGTGCATGAAGTTGTGCATTTGTGCATGCATGTGTGTGTATGTGTGCGTGTATGTATGTGTGTGCATGCGTTTTTCTCCGCCAAACTACGTGTCTCTTTATACAGACGCCATCCCTCATGCCTATTGACCATTATACTTTTCGCGGCAGTTTTTGTGATGGATTTATGAAAAATGCGCCAAAGGCAACAAAAACTCTGTAGATATATGCTGACAATACATTCACCAGCTGATCTATGAGAGATTTCCGTAAGTTATTCACGAGACCTAGCATTTCGAATCCTGGACTTACCAAGGGTGAAAGTCATTGAAAGGGTGTAGGTTGTATTCGATGACTTGAGTTCACTGGTGAGAAAATACAAAGCTCTTCCAGTAAAAAAGGGGGTTTCTGAACTCCAGATCTCGAAATAGTTCAACTGCGAAACAGAAATTTGACACACGGGTCGTATTTAGAGTAAGCAAAAGCACGATGGGTCACATATTTATATATTGGCAACAGGTCATTAGATAGCGTGTTATGCAATAACCAGTGTCAAAGAGTGCAAGAAGTGGGGACGAAGTAATGCACAAACACACACACACACACGCACACACACACACGCGCGCGCACACACACACACACACACACACACAGAGAGAGAGAGAGAGAGAGAGAGAGAGAGAGAGAGAGAGAGAGAGAGACAGACAGACAGACAGACAGACAGACAGACAGACAGACAGACAGACAGACAGACAGACAGACAGACAGACAGACAGACAGACAGACAGACAGACAGACAGACAGACAGACAGACAGACAGACGACAGACCGACAGACAGACAGACAGACAGACAGACAGACAGACAGACAGACAGACAGACAGACAGACAGACAGACAGACAGACAGAGAGAGAGAGAGAGAGAGAGAGAGAGAGAGAGATAGAGAGAATATGAACAAATACTTTGAAAGTTTTTACGTGGCCGCGGCAAAAAATGTTTATGCAAACGATTACTTTATGAGCATCCGTGTTCAAACTTATATCAGTGCCTTTCTATCCCAACTACCAAGTGGATAAAACATTATCAACGTCACAGGATTCCTAGTAAAATACAGTTCCTAGATTTATCCAGAAGTTTCCTTTCTGACAGAATGCTACAAATGTTTCTCAAGACGAGTCTGCTTGGCAGGTTTAAATCAGAAGTCCACTTGATCGTCTTGAAAGGCATTTCTGATTTACAAGTATTCGATAAACTCATCTTGTAATCTTCTACACCCATCCTTTGCAGACCTGTGTGATCTCTCCTGTTTTTCCTTCACACTCCTCCCTACAGGGACCCACAACATTTCCACTCCACTTCCCTTAGCAAACAGCTGTCAATGCCTCAGCCTACCTGTCGGCATTTTGCTTTGAACTGCCTGTGCCCACAGAGAGAGACCCATCTGAAGATTCCCTTCATTCCTCCCCTGCTTCTGGTCAAAGGGGAGCTGAGGGAACTGACAGCTAAGGCTGACAGTCAATGCGGCTTAATACACGTGCCACCACATCCCAGTGAGCCTTGAACTGAACGACAGGGAAAGAGGTGAGGCATTCAGGAAGGAAGAAAATAAAAAGACGACATGTTTAAAGGCGGCGCAATACGTCAACACGAAAATCCCGTATGCGTTTCAGATTCTAATAAATTCATGCAGACATTAGTGATATATTACTGAGTATTTTCCAGTGGAGTGCTGTAGTATGGACAATAATTCGTGACCCATATCAAGTGATGGACGGCTTTCTCTGACGACACACATTTGGCGGTTTTCCACTATGCAGCCATTGTATGTGTGCTGTATTTAAAAAAGGTTAGCTCTGCTCATCTCGAAAAACATCAGAAGGATTACAAGTATCACTAAAAGGACTAAATGGCAAACAGAATTAAGATGATCTGATGAATATGTTTCAAGTTAATATCGGATACATAGATCTATCAAAAGACTACAATTTGCGCAGGAATTTTCTAAACCACATTTTGCAGACTAAATCTGAGAAATCTGAGCCAACAGAACAATAATCGCGAACTAATTAATATGCATGTTGCATGTTTCCAGGTTCAGAGAAAAGTACTGCATTTATCAGTAAATAATTCTCAAATAGATCTGCTGCAAAACCTACAGATGAGCACCCCTCTCTGCATACTTTGGAGTTCGTCGATGAGTAAACTTTATTGTACGTTTGTAATGATAAGCACGTGTACTTGAATCCGTGCAATATTACTCTTATTTCTTGCATAGGTGTTCTTCAGTTAAGTATAAACTTTACAAAATAACTCGATTAGTTTAAAATTCACATCATGTCAAGTTCACACATACAGGCACACACACACGCTTGCTCCCGCATGCACACGCTAGCTTAAGCATGCACACACACACGCACACACACACATACACCATCACTCCCTCTTTTTCTGATCATGGTAAATAGATCTGTTGAAAAATCACATAATGTTCCACAACGACACTGTCCACTCTCTTTTCTCTTCCATATACATGTACTATGTCATCAGACACCAAAGAGTACGATATGTTTTGTCTTACCCTGCCTAGGGTGAGGACAGTCTGGAAACAGTGCAATATGACATTGATGCAGGATGCTAACGTTGACCTAAAGCGAGTTTCCCCCTTGATTTAAGAGGCCTCTATTTTTGGTAACACACGACTGCATGCCTATTCATGAGATGGAGTTCGAACAGCATGTTCTCACTCCATGCCAAGGTGCTACTATGCAAAGCGACCTCTCATTTTGAGTTCTGCTCTTTATTCGTCCCAATTTCATGTATTCCTTATATCCTGGGTTTGGAAAGTCGTACTTACATTAAGCTGGAAAAATCATTTCCACATTATGCCAGAGAAAACGTATGTGAAGTAAAACGGAGAAAGTTGCACAGAATTAAGCATACAGGTTGTGCTGTGGTTCATGCCTCTATTGCTGTGACATTCTTTTTGTTTTCACAGTCAGATCCGCCTATTCACGAGAACGTCCTAGATCTAAACGCCACGATTTCATTTCCAAGGATCACACTTCTAACTCTCTCTCTCTCTCTCTCACTCCTCTCTCTCTCTCTCTCTCTCTCTCTCTCTCTCTCTCTCTCTCTCTCTCTCTCTCCCCCCCTCTGTCTCTCTCCCTCCCTCTCTCTCTCTCTCTCACTCCTCCCTCCCTCCCTCCTCCCTCCCTCCTCTCTCTCTCTTCCTCCTCTCTCTCTCTCTCTCTCTCTCTCTCTCTCTCTCTCTCCTCTCCCTCCCTCTCTCTCTCTCTCTCTCTCTCTCTCTCTCTCTCTCTCTCTCTCTCTCCCTCTCCCTCCCCTCCCTTTCCCTCGCGCCCTTCCTCCCTCTGACCTGAAAGTGAACAATAAGGCAAGGACTGCATGATATCCCTTGGCAAAAGCAACGGATAAAAACGTTCTGTCGAACTGTAGCGCTTTCATGTGTTAAAGCCCGAATAGTGGTACTTGTGCGTGTAAAACGAACCGAGTCGCTGCGGAAAAGGCAGGCAATGGAACTCTTCTATGAATAGAAGAATACTCCATGAGCAGGCGTACACTGCAAGGAGAAAAAAAGCACTCCACAAAACACCCAATAGTTTTAATCCAGAACACTTATCAACCCAGCGATAGCAGTGGCTACCTCCTTTGTGTCTGCTTCCCCTCACTAGTTCACCAGCCTGCGAGATCAATTACCCCCTTAATCATCCCCCCCCCCTTCTCCCTCAATGACATTACACCCATTCTCTTCTACTCCCCTTCCTTGCATCTCTCTATTCCTCTTTTCTTGTTTATTACTTTGACCTCTCTGTCAGTAACGCGCTCAGGTGGTTCCCCTTGATTCGATATAAGTAGGGTATCTTGCCCTGAGGCTTAGAGGTAGATTGACCGTTCCCTGTGGGAGTCCTGCCTCTAGACACACATATTACTCACACTTTGTCCGTGTGCTCCGAAGATCTGCCGTCACCTTCTCAGGCACACCCTAGCAATCCAACAGGAAGAAAACCGGTTAACATAGAATGAATATTCCAGTGGGCTTTCACACATTGAAGGAAAACCCGAAGCAGATTGGGGCTAAGTCCAGTTAAGTGTAAAAATGTTGCATGTAAATGTGCCAACCATTTTAATCGGCTTTGTCTCAACGCGATCTGATCTTCAAAGGCTTGTTATAAAGAAATCCCACTCCTTTTGAAGTCACGCATCTTCCCAGTTTTCGTCTCGTAGTCCTTTCCTCTGTTGATTTAATGTCCCCTTAGCATTGCTTTCACTGTACGTTTCGCTTCTGAAATGGACTGTGCAAGACGAGTCCTATGGATCAACATGATCGAGGTACAAGTCTATTCCTGATTTTGTTTTTAAAACGTCTCCATTAAAATACAACATAGATAACTTTACTACACACCACAATATCAAAATCAATAACTTACTAATTATCAGTATCAATATGGTCCGCATTTCCGTTTGAAATAGTTTTATCTGAAACCCTGAACAAAAGGTGCATTTCCACTCCAAAACAAAAACAGTGACTTTGCCTTACACAAATGTACAAAGCATGACGAAGATAACCTTTCTAAGACTTTGCTCTCAGATGACTGAATGTCAGCACAAACAGACGATCTTATCAATACTCCAATAATGCAATAGAGATCTTTAAATTCATTTCGGATATGTTCACATATGTGTCATAAGAATAAAACAATTTTCAATGTTCTTATTAACCAATATATATATGCTAAAAATCGGATCCTATTCAATCATAGAAACAGAGGTAACACAAATACAAGTCTGTATCATTAAATTGTTTCATTTAAAGTGCTCCTTTGACATTACAAATACACGCACTTTTATGCAACTGGCAATTGTTTCAAGACTTTGTCTCTGCCTGCCTGCCTGCCTGCCTGCCTGCCTGCCTGCCTGCCTGCCTGCCTGCCTGCCTCTCTCTCTCTCTCTCTCTCTCTCTCTCTCTCTCTCTTTCTCTCTCTCCCTTTCTGTGTGCGGCGTCTCTGTCTCCGTCTCTCTCCCCTCCCCTCCCCCTCCCCCCCTCTCTCTCTCTCTCTCTCTCTCTCTCTCTCTCTCTCTCTCTCTCTCTCTCTCTCTCTCTCTTCCCTAGAATAAGCAGAGAGCAATAAAGAGCATCATAACAGCTCTCAGTATGTGATTACAAGGGAGTATTGAGACACATAGTGTTAGTGCCCAATATGTATATTGTTTAACAGTGTATTGCATCATTGTACTTGTGATGGGTCGCAGGCCTAGACAATAAACTGATTCGTTCGTTCTCTCTCTCTCTCTCTCTCTCTCTCTCTCTCTCTCTCTCTCTCTCTCTCTCTCTCTCTCTCTCTTCCTCCCTGGCACCTTGTCTGTAAGTTGGGGCATTCAAGGTGGTCGGGTCAGACCATAACAGGACAAATCAGGTCAGGTGTGGTAAAGTTTAGCGTGATAGTCTGGCCACCCGTCCATCCATCCACTTGTTTGTCATTTTCTCTTTCAGCCACATACAGCTTATACTGAACCAAGAAGAAAATTCAAGGGAAGTGTGACATTTGGTACAGAATTTGATGAGGGATGGATGGTGGATAGTGTTTTATGGCATATCAGCCTCTGTAGGCTATGTAAGGCCATTTAGCACGAAAATCACTAGAACAGTTTAGAGTAAACGCAAAATCAAGTCACGGTGTCCCTAGTTATTCGCCTCTTACGAATCGCGTAGGGAGACGCGGTGGGTCAATTCTTACCCCGAACCCACATTGGGTTGATGAGGGGACGAAATACTTCGTAAACCAGAAACATGGCCGTCCTCTGTGCCCAGTGCGACTTGGTCAACTTTGTCAATGTTTATCATTGGCAATATTTATCACATAAGGAAGCACACTTGTTCTGTGTTGCAGGCAACATAATGCACGAGTGCTTATCAGAGAAAAACACTTTAAGTTGCGACACCACGCATTGTGGTTGCACAATCAGATAGAACACACTAAAGATTGGAGCTCCAAAAGATGTATTCAAAGACTTGATTCAGAAGCGATTTGTGTGGATGCAATAACCTACTTGTAATATGTAGAACGATAATACAAATGATGTTCCATAGCGTGATATTCTCTTTCACAATAGTAAAATAGCCATGAAGGCCACAAACATGCGCTGTTATATTTGTGTACAACAAACGCAGTGGTGCCATGTGCAGCAAGATAACGTCAAAAACCTGCCCGTTTTTAAACATAGAGACATGAAAAAAACAAAAAGGTGTTTCTTCATCCTTCCAACTAATGGATTAAAATCAAAGAGGGGTTACTGTAAATCAGAACAAAGAATAAGTGGTAATATGTGGCGTCATTTAAATATACAAATTGTTGGGAAAGGTGTGGGTGTATGTATGGGCGCGTTTTTGCATACATATGTGTATACATGTGAAGATCTGCGTGCGAGCATGAACATTCGTATGTACCAGCCTTTGAAAGTAAGCCCAAAGGCGGGTGCATAGCCATGCTCATGCACGCACTCTAACATTCACAACTTGCATACCCATGTAAACACTTTTTTAAAAGTAGTGATTAATACTCGGTTGGCAACCAAAATTTATAGATAACGAGCGATATCATTGGCTTCTATCCCAAGCGTATTTCCCCATAGCCAACAAAATGCAATGTGTACACGAAAACATGATGACGAATGAGGACTTCGGTCGCACCGGTTTATTTTCACAAGCTTTCGGAGCTCGGTAGCTCCTTCATCAGATGAATGACGAGACTGCGTGTTGGGAACAGTCATATGCAAGTAATGAAGAGTTCATGAAGAAAAACACGGGCGGGGCGGCAGTCACGCCCCTGGAGCAGTTCACAGGAGGTGTGAGCACCTCACGAGGCATGGCGGCGCGAGAGTCCACTGCAGTGGGTCGTTACTCGTTGTTCGGTCATCTCGTCATTTACCTTGTGAAGAAGCTACCGAGCTCCAAAAGCTTGTGAAAATAAACCAGTTGGACCGAAGCCCTCTTTTGTCATTATGTTTTCACCGTACCAAGTCCAATACTGGCTTCCACATGTAGAAATGAGTCTTCTGTAAATTAACATGGACGCCACACACACGCTACAGACATTCGTTTGCAAGTAAGGCAGAAAAAGGACACAATCAAGGTGAGGTATTACACTATTAGACACATTTTTTTTCCACCAAAAGTGACACAGTCCCCCAATACGGCAATATATGTCTAACAGCCATTTGTTGGTGGATTTGAAAGGTGAAACTCACCCAGTTTCTGCAGTGACGGCTCCGCTTTCTGAATCAAGTACGATCTCAAAGTTGCTAAGGTCACCCCCATGAGGGCAACTCCTGCTGAATCACGGCTGAATGAGTCGAAGTCGGAAACATTCGGGGACACTGAACCCCAGTTTTGAAATCTCGGCCTTACAATCACGTGACTCGCACGCCCGGGGAGTTATGCTAAGATCCGGCCGCGTTAATGTATCTGCGTTTTGTGACAAACGTCTTGCTCGGCGATATACTGTACTCCATGCACCTTAACGGTCCGCGTGATTCGGGTGTAATCTTAAGCTATACGAAGTTTATAAATGTCCGTTCTGGTGATAGATGCCGAGATTTGAAACTGGGGTACAGTGTCCCCGAATGTTTCCGACTTCGACCATTTCAGCTGAATCACGATCCGCTTGAAGTATCAAAGCAACTCAGTTAGGCCGACCGGTCACGCGACAAAATACAGGCTGCATGTGAAAGAGTCACGGTGAAAATGCTGGTCAACTGAATTGGGTTTCATTGCGATCAGAGAAAGTTTATCGTGGCCGTGTCATAACGACCTGACACGTGGAAGACAGGAGACGCTCATGCACGGCGCGTCTTCCTGGCTGTCACAGGTGCTGGGCGAGGTTCCATGTCCTACAACATTCGACCTTCAATGCCCTTTTTCGTATTCTAAACGAAGCGCCATC
>JAWQFJ010001173.1:110000-127500 GCA_034096865.1 Theodoxus fluviatilis
AGAGACAGAGAGACAGAGAGAGACAGAGAGACAGAGAGACAGAGAGAGACAGAGAGTCAGAGAGAGACAGAGAGACAGAGAGAGAGAGAGAGACAGAGAGACAGAGAGAGACAGAGAGACAGACAGAGAGAGATTAGATTGATCCGAGTACTCTTCTACTTCATACTATAGAGGGTTAATTTGACATATGTGAGTGAGATCGCGCGCGCGCGCGTATGTGTGCATGTGCGATTAAGTGTGCGCATGATATATGTAAGACTATGCGAGTGTGTGCACATGACTGCATGGCTGTAGGTGCACGTGTGTGTTGTGACTCGCCTCCTTCATAAAGTCCAGTCGATACCGGGGTTCTCCTAGTTGGCGCCGAATGTCAAGTCCAAAAATCGGGTACTTGTTTTCAAAAGCTTTATTCACGCACTGGGCCCGTATTCACAACGGCGATTTATTTTAACCCCGATTTATCTCTAAACTCAGACGATTCCAACTGTCTGTTCCGCTCTCCCTTGGCTGGAAACCAGTATATATAACAAAGCGCAACCTAGGATCCTCTGACGAGCGTACCTTATCTAACCGATCAAGATAACCCGGGCTTAGGGGATAAATCGAGTGTTAAAAAGAAAAATCGCCGTTGTGAATAGGACCCTGGTTGATACACAACGCCACAATCAGTGATCAGCATTACGGAACCATAATAACTACACTCAGACTCCATCCTGTGACGACACAATCGCTGTTGTCCGCTCTCTCACTCGTCTCTTGTTGTGCACTCTCACTTGTCTCTTGTAATGCACTCTCACTTGTCTCTTGTTGTGCACTCACTCGTCTCTTGTTGTGCACTCACTCGCCTCTTGTTGTGCACTCTCATTGTGCACTCTCACTCGTCTCTTGTTGTGCACTCTCATTGTGCACTCTCACTCGTCTCTTGTTGTGCACTCTCATTGTGCACTCTCACTCGTCTCTTGTTGTGCACTCTCATTGTGCACTCTCACTCGTCTCTTGTTGTGCACTCTCACTCGTCTCTTGTTGTGCACTCTCACTTGTCTCCTGTTGTGCACTCTCATTGTGCACTCTCACTCGTCTCTTGTTGTGCACTCACTCGTCTCTTGTTGTGCACTCTCATTGTGCACTCACTCGTCTCTTGTTGTGCACTCTCACTCGTCTCTTGTTGTGCACTCTCACTTGTCTCCTGTTGTGCACTCACTCGTCTCTTGTTGTGGACTCACTCGTCTCTTGTTGTGCACTCTCATTGTGCACTCTCACTCGTCTCTTGTTGTGCACTCTCACTCGTCTCTTGTTGTGCACTCTCACTTGTCTCCTGTTGTGCACTCTCACTCGTCTCTTGTTGTGCACTCACTCGTCTCTTGTTGTGGACTCACTCGTCTCTTGTTGTGCACTCACTCTTCTCTTGTTGTGCACTCTCATTGTGCACTCTCACTCGTCTCTTGTTGTGCACTCTCACTCGTCTCTTGTTGTGCACTCTCACTCGTCTCTTGTTGTGCACTCTCACTCGTCTCTTGTTGTGCACTCTCACTTGTCTCTTGTTGTGCACTCTCACTTGTCTCTTGTTGTGCGCCTTCACTTTTCTCTCATCGCACTTTCACCTAGAACGCTGTATCTCATGTGTATTCTCTATGGAGTAGACCTCACTCGGGGGCACAATCCCATAGAGGATGCATTCTCTATGGAGCAGATCTCACTCGGGGGCACAATCCCATAGAAGTTGCATTCTCTATGGAGTAGACCTCACTCGGGGGCACAATCCCATAGAGGACTCGATCACTTCTTATGGAGGATGGATGGGTGGATGGTGTTTTACGGTCTTTCAGCCTTTCTAGGCTGTGCAAGGCCATTAAGCACGAAAATGCCGAAGAGTTTAGAGTACGCGCAAATCAAATCACGGTGTCCCTAGTTATTCGCCTCTTACGAATCGTGTTGGGAGACGCGGTGGGTCAATTCTTACCCCGAACCCACGAGGGGGTCATTATGGAGGACTTCTCACACTCACCTGTGTTCTCGTGCTCTCACTCTGTCACACATGCTCTCATACCGCCTTGCTTATATACATTTTGGAGGTTTTCTAGAGTCATGAACAACCAGCAAGAATGCAATCCATTGTCTTTGAAGCTGCGCAGTGACGTCACGACACATTTCAAACGGCGACCGGCCCCGGCTACGTCACGTAACTAGGCAACGAACTTGTGGAGAGATCTGGCGTTTTAATCTGGAAGACACCACCATGTTCTAGTACATTCATGAACCTTCACAACATGTGCATGTACATCTCCCTGGGTGTGTGCATGACGGGGGTATGTGCTTGTGGTGGGTTACATGTTCAGTTCTTGGAACGAATGAATGAACGAATATATAATTTAGTAAATAAGCAAATGAACGAACGAATGACGAAACTAATGAAAGAATGAATGAACGAACGAATGAATGAATGAATGAAGTTTTATTGCCTGCCAGCTTTCGTAGGCTATCTAAGGTTAATGATTGCAGAAGCACTAAAGCTGATTGGAGTAAGGGCAAGGACAGAAGGAGAGACCAGCAGGGGATTGCTAAAGAAAGCTGACGGAGGTTAAGGAAAGCAGAAGCAAGAGGTCAAGAGGCGAAAGGAACATGGTGACTTTATTCAACTCTTTATCTAATGGTTGGCATCTCTGAGAAAAAGAAGCACAAGAGAAGATGGTAGATTTGTCATTCTGGAGGGGGGGAGGGAAGGGCGTGTATCAGTTTCAGGCAGGGTGTGAGGAGTGGTGGCTGGAAGGTAAGACCGCAGCAAGGTCAAGCAAGTCCAAATATGTGACACCACACACCCTCAGTCACAGATACTTCTCTCCCTATCCCCATTCTCACCTCCACCTCCTGCACACCAACCCCATCTTCAGACCACAATATGAACCTTAGGTCAAGGTTATTCTAGAGTTTGCAGCCCATGTATCCCAACTTTTCTCACAAAATAATCCTTGTTACAAACCCACTCACCCCACCCACCACTCCCTACAGATTTAGTGCTGATGTCAGAATGTTATTGTTAGCAGTGCTTTGTTCTCTAGAGGCAGCCAAGAGAACAGGAGTAGGCAGCCAAGAGAACAGGAGTAGACAGCTCTGTCCATGTATGGACAACTACATGTAGATGCTCCACATCTCCGGCTTTTTCTGGAGTGTAAATCTTCCTGCAATAGTCCTCTTGCTTTGAAGTCAGACATCGTGCATCAGAATCCTAGAACATTCACAAGGAATAGATCTGTAACAGAGTAGTTGCGAGAGAAAATGAATAAGTGAGTGATGCGAGTTTAAAGGGAGTGGGTAAGAAGGCCAGGACGACCACTTCAATGGGACATAAAAAGCTAGCGATGCTGGACAATGAAACCGCATGCATCGGCAAAAAAAAACCCTGACGCACTGCTTTGAGAACATCCTGTTGTGGGTCCGAATCAATGCAACATTTGCAAAGTAAATGTTTCAACAAGAAGAGATTACTTAGACCCCTTTCATTCATCCTCCTCAGTCATGTGGTCAAGTATGTCTGAACCAAGATGATATAGGACAAACCAAAACCAAAAAGCCTGCCCTGACCAAGAGACTGGCAGAATCCAGTCTTGGAACTGGACTGAGCAAAAAGCACCTACTTCTGTACTATGCTCAACAAAAATAGAATGAACCGACTAAGATTGCAATATGAAACATAGAGTCGCGCAAATAAAGCGTTTATATTCGTTACGACTATCTTCTTCCTCATGGGTTGCACATCTGATCTGAAAGGCATCTGTAACTGATCTAGAGAGTTTAGCGCTTTTGGCTTCACACCTGTGCTGGCTCAAAAATCGTTGGACTACAGTTTACACTTTGACGGATCAATCCCAAAAGCTTCCAAGAGTCACTTTTTCTAACAGATGCGCAGCTTCCAGCCAGGTAGTGACGTGAAAAGTCGGCACTGTGATGTGTGGCGTCCAGGTGAAGTTGTCCACTTAGACCTGAATCCATGGAGACAGCGATCTCACCAACGTGCAGTATCAGATTTGAACCAACTCCTCGGCAGCTTGGTAGAAAGGCAATGGCGTAACTTATCTGTGTGCAAATATTTGCATGCAAAGTTATGATTAATCTATGTAAGTTCTTGTAGAAATTGGCCACCGTGTCTCTAGAATTAACGGCACGCAACTCCACCCACCTGCACCATCGCCAGCCAATCTGTGTATGTGTACTTATCAACATTGCACGCACGCAGTTTGTTCATGGAAGCTGTCTACTTGGATACGAAGACTCGTAATGAGAAATAATCAGTGCCTACGCTCCAGAGAGAAGAAAAAAAACACGCTGTAGGGTAAGTATGTTGGACAATCAATACCCTATGTGATTGGCGTAGGAAACAGTTTCTGACTGCTGTTTTCAAAAGTTCCCATTATCGTACCGTATCGTTCTGTCTTATGTCCTGTTTTGTTTACATTGTACTCCCAACCCCTTTCAGATGTAATATCAAGACATGAGTGTGATTTTTATCAGTATGTAGATGACACTGAATTGTCAAAGAGTGCACAAATTGGTGATTTTTCTTCTGTACAGTCAGATATTGAGACATGCGTTGACGAAGTATATTCATGGATGAACAGCAACAAACTGATGCTCAACACAGATACATCTGAAGTTTTACCTGTCGGTGCACCATCACGTCTTGGGCTTGTGAGGAGTGAGTCCACAGTCATTGGGGGTAGCTCTATTCCATTCAAGAGCTCAGTTAGGTATCTCGGTGTTCACATTGACCAGACCTTGTCCATGCACGATCAGATTAGCAGTACATGCCGTGCATGTTTTCTTAAACTGCGCCGTATTGCATAAATCCGTCAATACCTTTCGGACACTACCTGTGCTAGGCTAGTAACTGCCAGGATCACGTCACGACTGGATTACTGCAATTCAGTCCTGGCGGGTCTTCCGGCAGAACTACTAAACCGTCTACAACGATTTCAAAACAGTGCGGCACGTCTGGTTCTTATGAAGGGCAAGCGCGATCATGTGACACCCCTCCTGAAACATCTACACTGGCTTCCCGTTAATTTCTGCTGCCAGTACAAAATTGCTGTTTTGGCGTACCGTCATTTTGATTCAACCCTTACGGCATATCTTTCGGCCTCCCTTTGTACTTATCACCCTTCCCGTTCTCTCCGCTCATCAGGTGAAAAGCTTCTGAAAATTCCAAAGCGTAGTACCAAGTCTTTCGGAGAGCGTAGTTTCAGTTTCATTGCCCCTAGCGTCTGGAATTCCCTGCCGGTTGGCCTACGTGATGCACCAACTATGTCCATTTTTAAATCTTAGTTAAAAACCCATATGTTTCGTCTTGCTTTTCTGTAACCTCCTAGTTTTTGTGGGGTTTTTTCCAAGTCCTGGTATGATAGTCGTACGAGTGTTGTGCTATGTAATATGACTGACGAATAACTGCGTGTAAATGTGGCTATGCCCACGCATTGAGTTCTTGCAAGAAATGCGCGTTATAAATGCTATTTTTAAAATTATTATTATTATTATTATTATTATTATTATTATTATTATTATTATTATTTCCACAGTAAAGTACTGTTTACCATGATTCAAATGTCAGCACTGCACCACCCACCTCGTGCATAGTGTCCATGTGGCCTACCATCCCTTTTTGTCTCCTGACAATCAGACTCATTTCGAGAAACAATGATTAGCTCCACGGAAAAGAAGACCGCTATGGTTAAGAAGTGTGCTTGGAGGTTGGGAGGGGGGTAGCAGTGTAGGTTGGACACCCGATGTCACACGAGGCACGGAGGTGGAGTAGTGTGCGTGAGGGTTTAGGGGGTGGGGGTGGTGGTGGTGGTGGGGCCTGTGTAGGTTGAAACACCCGATGTCACCCGAGGCACGGAGGTGGAGTTGTATGCGTGGGGATTGAAGGGGTGGTGGTGGGGGGGGGGGGGGGGAGGGGGGCTGTGTTGGTTGGACACCCGATGTCCCATGAGGCTTGGAGGTGGAGTAGTGTGCGTGGGGGTTGAGGGGGTGGTGGTGGTGGGGGCTGTGTCTGTTGGACACCTGATGACCCGTGAGGCTTGGAGGTGGATTAAAGTTCTTTGCATTCCCAAAATCACAGTCCAACGATCGTGAACAATGCGTGCATTGGGTCAAGGCCTGTCTCAGATTCGGATGCTGATGTGCTTACACTCCAGTGGGCGGAGCGCTGTGAGGGGCGCTGGCCGCAGATGAGGGGGGAGCGATGCGTACGTTTACATAGATCATTGGATCAAAACAGCGTCTTTGGGTGGACGTTTGATTATTAATAGGTGCCAAGATCTGAAATGTATTATTCTGTAATAAAATAATCCTTTGTATTATACTTGCCTCTCTAGAATATATGACCTTCCAGTGAACACCCAGCTAAAGCATCGAGGAGGGCTACACAATGTACTGTTTTCAGTAGCGTCACTTTAAAGTGAAACATTAATCATATGTGAGTTGAGCATGTTGTATTCATTTGAATCTGCAGGGAAAAAAACAAAACAAATTAGAAGCAGAAAAAAATCTTAATTTGCCGCTTTAACACTTGAGCCTTGTTAACTCATGTTCAGTCACGTGATTATTTCACAGGCAGTTCACAACCCTGGCTTGGTGGAGAGATCTTCCAGCAAGCAAGGAGGCCCGGATGCTGGGCCACAAGAGTAATGAGAGAGTTGACCATGTTAGACAGCTGATCCAGTCCCGTACAGAGAGACGTGTTCAGCAAACATTAAGTTTGGGGCCAAAGAAAATTTAAGTTGTGGTTACGGTAACCCGACTGACCTATTTTTTCTGCCGACCCTAAAAATGTTTTCAATCGTGGGGGGAAACGAAGAGAAGGTCAGAACTCGATGGTAATTAACGCAATGTGTGCTGCCCCATCTCCCTGGCTTCACGAGCATTCGGGGAATCCACTATTTCAGTAAAAATGAATTTTACAGTGAAAGCAAAAGTAATTCATATTCTATCTGGCCTCTTCTATTTTGGAGAAAGTTCAGGCCGACCTAAAGCCGCCATTTTTTTTCTGATCATGCCACCGTAACCATAACTATATTTTTCGTTTGGACTTTTCAGTTGCAAAAAAGAGATGACACAATTAATTGATGCTTTAAAAAGCTATGGAAAGGGTATTGTTGCTTTTGTTTTATCCCCTGATCGTTGGACTACTTTATGACCACTCCAACGTCATCTCAATTCACCAAAAAGCATAAAGCTAGGCTACAGATGGAAGCACCGACGTTATTTTTCACACATTTACAGCTCATCTATTGCAGGTACCCGTTTTTAGCTTGGGTGGGAAGATGAACCTTGAGCCAAGTACCTTGTTAAAGGATGTAACTCCAGGGAGCATGATACACACTCGCACCCGTACACACACGTACGCATATATGCACCGGCACTTGCATGTGAACACATGCACAAACACACGCATGCACGCGCACATGCACTATATGTGCATGCACACACACGCATGCACGCACGCACGCATACACACACACACCTACCTAAATGCATGGTTTCTTTAATAAATTGCAGTTACCTGATTGTGTAACTGCAGTCATTCCCAACCACAGTGCTACTCGCACAAGTAGACATTTTTTCCAGAGGCTTTTTTTCAACAAGATAGATTGCCATCCAATAGGAAAGCCAGAAAACGTGAGACAAAAGACAGTGTCTTCATGATATACACAATAGCCAAAACGACACTGGAACATTCCAGATCAAACTGGACAAAAACTCTTCAATATATACATAATCAAGGCTTACACACGTGGCGTGCGGGTGAGCAATACGCACATAGGTCTTCTGGTGTCATGCAAGCAGAATAAGATCAAGCCTCTTTTCTCCTTTGGACTCGGTCATCAGCTGCTGCCTTGTCTTAAAGAGGGCACGATGTGTGTGGGTCCACAGCAGACAGCGATCCTGACTGCGCATAATGAGTCACAGGGCATTATGGCTGTCACGCCAAGGAATTAATAACTCCGTGCCTCTGCATGTATCCAGCAGCATTATGACACGCATGTCTGCCTTTCCATTACACGTCTGATAACAATGCCGAAATGCCGAAGTGCTGACTCTCGATTGACGTTTTCGATGGGTTTGAACAAGGGCGAAGAATAATTGACCTGAGTGTCGAGACTGCGTTGCACAGAGCGTAACTGCGCAGTAGAAGTGTACACGTGCTCCTACTACGTGTTCAGCAATCACTGTGTTTAGTGCTGACGCTGATTGCAGGGAGTGCCCCGCGTTCCACGTGAGAGGAACGTCAACAATGAAATGAGCTGTTATTTTCAAAGCTTGGCATGATCACACGCACCAAATGTGGAAACTTTAGAGTGGGAAAAAATGCTTTAAGACATTGGCCCTAAATGTGTACCTGCATAGTAGGAGCATAACGTCATTTCTTTCAGAGGCGAATGAAACTATATGATAGAGGTGAACTGAAATAAAAGAACGACTTTGCTAGCAAACAATCTTTACAAAATCAAGAGATATGCATGTCTTGATTTGAAAGCCAGACATATGGGTACTTCAACGGAAAAACGTTTTTCTAAGCTTTATGGTATATGCTTAAAATGATTTCCTTGCTACCAATAACATGGTAATCAGTCAACAAATAATATATAAACTGATTGAAATTAATCAGTACCGGTTTATTGCAATTTTCAAACAAAACAACCTTCCATTGGGTTCTATAGGAGTATCACAATCCATCAAGCTCATGCAAATATGCTTTGACTGCAAAATCGCTCACAAATGACCCTTTCATGTGAGGAAGCAAATACCTTGTTACGTATTCTAACTGCCAAGTCGAAATTCCATGAGTGAACGTACACAGGCCGATGAATCGACTGGGTTAAATTCAACCACGCAATAATTAAAGACCTTTTCTCATAATTACAATTCATTCTGTTAGTTTAAAAAGTATCATTGTGTCTCAAATAAGGTTTTGCATACTCACTCTTTTAATGACTGAAAACCATGTTAATGTCTTTTTTCCTTCACGTTTAAGGATCTAAATCAGTTTCAGTGATGCCCACGGTGGTTATTTTTCACAAGGATTTGAGCGCACATTAGTTTTCAAGAAAATATATGGTCACAATAGGATAGAAGACAGGACACTCATTAGGAGAGAGTTCCATAAGGCGTGAGCATTCCTCACTGAAACTCCTCCTTAACTCTGGGAACCATTCCCATTCCTCATCAACCTGTGACGCACGACTGACAGAAGTTTTTACCTCAGCCGTTAGTGACAGATCTCTGTCTCTCAGAATGTTTACCCCCAGCGATACCTAGCATAACTAGGAACCATTTCTTTCTTTGCACTAGGGTGTATTGTCCATTCTCTTTCTCGGTGTTTGTATCGTTCCAGGCATAGTCAAACGTTCACAATCACAAAAACATGGTTATAAGAGACATTTTGGACTTCTTTAAAATTCGCATATCAGATAGGTACGACACAATATAACAAATAACAGAAAAAAGCCAAGAGTGTCTCATCTTGGGGACAGACAGCAAGTGCATACAACGTCGAGTTTCACATTTCGCTGACCCTTTCATTTTGTCATCCACATTTCTCCAGAAAGGAGAACTATTCTATCATGCCCGCCATTTACATCAGACACGCAAATACATGGAACAAAAGTTGGTCAAGCAGTTATTTGCTCTAGTAATTTATCTCCGCACACATGGTAGCTGCATGAGGTTACTATTTCACTCAATGATTTTTACGAAGCTACTGATATGGCCTCAGCCCACCTACCCTCATGAGAAATGCGTCGTAAGGCGGTATGTCACTTCAGCAGTGTGTCACTTTAGACCTTTTGCAAAGCACAAAGAAACATTCCTGGTAGGTTTGTTACCTTTAGTTTATCAACAAAAAACTTTTTGAAAAGAAATCTAGTTTTTAACGATGCATTAGTAAACCTCTAGAAAGAAGACAAATAAAGTGTTTTACTTTTAGGCATCAAAGCCTTCAGTTTTGAATTAGGAAATAGTTTCTCTCATGAATTAAGATGGATGTTCAGGGAGAGTAAGCATACATTTAATTAATTATCTTGCCCATGATAACTACCACAAAAGTGGAAATTAATGGTATGGCGCTCAATTGTTATAAATCAGAAATGGTAATATTCATAAAAGCGTGGTCGATGAAATTGCATGTGATTACATGTTCTTGATACTTTTTTGTTTCACGCCCCTTCCATTGTATTCCACTCATTCAAAGTTACAAAATCGTTGATTCACCAATACAACCGTCAAGGAGGCTGAAAAGAGAATTATTAAGTGTTATCTATTAGGAGGCATTGAGTGCCCTTTGTAAAACATAACCTCAGCCAAGCTGGGCGTCATCACACGAACAGTTTTCCCAACTAGCAGTGTCCTCTCGCCTCTTGCTTTACACATGCACAACCCATAGGAAATGACATCCAAAGTACCCATCAATCACTATCATAGGTATTTAGAGATTAACCAAACTTGATCGCCTACAATCCATTTAATCACCCTTTGACTAGCGTTTGTAATTTCCTAATTATTTCTGAATGGTGGAATGATTTAATTTTGCAGCAACACATTTTGTATTGCCTCTTTTTTATTAACTCATTTCGCAGATACGTGATATGTTGAAGCGCCTATGATGGATAGGATGGTTTTCACCGATATGCTATGCCATGCGATATATCGTCTCAGATACCAAAAAAGGTGTTAAATCTTCTCAACCAGAAAAGCAATCTCACTTGGACTCCCGTCAGCAATTTTACTCGCCGGTCCACACTGTAGTGTAGGTACAAGTAATTACTCTGACCTGTGCGGTCGAAAGGAGATATTCTACTATTACAGAGATGATCTGTCTCCCTTAGTCAATCCTTTTGCCCGCAGCAAGCGAAAGGCTCAGTCAGACATGAGACCATGAGACGAGATGCTGAAGCCAGCAGTAACTACCCTTGTTTTGGCTGTGACCACCCTTGTTTTGCGCTTCACTCTGCCCTCTGACCGAGGCTTGACCAATGACATAGTACCTGGCTGAAGGGCGTCAACCATCTGGAACGAATGCTCCTGAACTGGTAAGACACGCGCCGAAAGCTGAGACATCGTTGAAATCCGAGAGTTGAAAAGGATTTCATAAACACAACCAGACCAGATGAAACTGGTAAAAACCGGAAGACCAATCCAGATAAGGTGAACGACTAGATCGTCCAGAGTCCAAGCACCTGATGATCTGATATGCTCTTGGCTAAGAAATGCTGGGTATGCACTTTTAGCCTTCACCCTTTTCTGACGACAGAGTTCTACCCTCACTAACACGAAAAGGGTGGCGGCACAGATTTACTGCAATCTTTTACCCACGCGCTTGAGTAAGTACGATAAGTGCGTGCTTGCAGAAAGGAGACAGGAAGAGGAGAAAGATCATGAATAAACAGCTCAAGTTTGAAGTAAACAAATCGACGCCAGTGGCTCAATGTTGCCACCAATGATTATTTTTTTAAACATGTTATATGTTCATTATTTTTATGAACACTTTTTCTATCCACGTGTCCGTGGGTCCCTCTGCCAAGCTGCCCCCTGACCCCCAACCCTCCCTGTGTTTCGATCAAATATGGTAACGTTTATATGTGAAACTCAATCATCTAGACACTTGAACAACTTGTGGCACCGCATTAATAAGAAACTAAGTCCAGCACTGCAAATGATGTTTAGCACTTCAAACGCCCATTCACGAAAAACAGTGAATGCATACAGGATGCATTTACCATTTCATTTGCAATGTAACCGGTCGCACAATTCCAACTAACAATTCCTTGGAATCGAAACTACACTTGAAAGTTGAGCTAATAATTGTAACACCTAGTCGATGATGATGTCCACTTGTATGGCGCACATATCCATGCTGGCAGCATGCTCAAAGCGCTGGAGATTGGGGGGAAGGGAGAAAAAGTTAACAAAACAGAGACTGGTGCACAGTCTTTCAGTCAGGTATGTCCTTTCATTTAGACTATTAACACAGATCCCAAGTCAGAAAAAGTGAGTCTTCAGAGTGCTCTTGAAGTCCTTTAGTGACTTCACTTCTCGCATGTTCAGGGGGAGCGCATTCCACAGGGTTGGACCACAGTAGGAGAACGAGCGAGATGAAATTAAACTTCAAGCGACTTCGCAACATCACAGAGTGAGATAAATTATTATGCACGTCGTTATTCGTCTAATTTGTTTGTGCCACATAAACAGAAAATCTCGTATTACATTATTTTCGCAAAACCATTGTCATACACATTAGTGTGTGAATGTAGGAGTACATCCAATGTGTGATCCCAAAGATGTACACAACTGAGTGCACCTCGTGTATATGCACGTGCATATGACAGTGTTAGTGTACATGGTGCATGCTTTCGCGGTTGAGCGTGTATAGGCTCGAGTAGGTGTGCGTGGTTGTGTCAATATGCAATTGAATATGAATTTCTGTCGGTAAACGGTTTTGTCTTTTCAAAACCCTACCACTGTTTCATACAATGTTGCTAATTCATTCTCTCTCTCTCTCTCTCTCTCTCTCTCTCTCTCTCTCTCTCTCTCTCTCTCTCTCTCTGTCTCTCTCTCTCTCTCCCCTCTCTCCCCCCCCTCTCTCTCTCTCTCTCTGTGTTTCTCTGTGTTTTATCTCTCTCTCTGTCTCTCTCTCTCTCTCTGTCTCTCTCTGTCTCTATCTCTCTCTCTCTCTATCTCTCTCTTTCTTTCTCTCTCTCTTTCTATCTAATTCTCTGTTTCTCTCTCTATTTCTCTCTTTATATACCTCTCTCTTTTTTCTCCCTCCCTTTCACCCTCTCCTTCCTCTCTTTCTGTGTGTGTCTCTCTCGTCTCTCGTCAGATCTGACCAGATGCTGAAGATGAACATTAAACAAAAAAGTTATATGTGAACAATTTTACCTTGGTACACAGATATTTCATTTTATTCTAAGTGAAACTACATAACATACTGACGATTTTTTATATGTCACCTTCTTTCAGAAGATAATATATTATTGTGACTACAACTGATACGTTATTTTTGTAATATTTATTAAAAGTGTGCATATTCCTACGTGATGGGTCATCGGCCGAAAATAAATAATCAATAAATCTCACGCACGCGCGCACGCCCACAAGGGTATCTGTCATGCTGCAAGCGAAACGTGTACATGTCCGTCCCCCAACGCCCAAACCACCACCTTTTCTAATTGTGCTGACTCCAAAAAAAGTTGTGTACCAGAACGAATGGCAACACCGCCGCGCCGTGACTACAAAAGCAAGTTCTCCATTGGATAACAATGGCCATACATGAGAGCAACATTGCGGAATTGTAGCTACTCCGCAGTGGAACACACTCATGCTACTCCATGCTACTACCTTCTCCCCCTCATAGATATACCCTTTTCCCTTGCAAACACCTACTCACTTTTCCTCGAGCCCATCCCTCCTTCTCCCCTCTTTTCCTCCCCACTGGCCTGGCCTGTTTTGAAGGAGGACAATGGAAACCGTGGTGAAAACACATCATACATCGTGGAAGCACATTTGGCTTGATTTAGATCCAATGTCCAAATCAAACTAGATGCGGCCGTCACCTCACGTGGTCATGCTCCTCCATGCATTTGCTCAGAGTCGTGGTGTGTGGGTGAGCCACGCGTGGACCTCCACGTGAAGAAGGATATGGAGGAGGCGAAGTCTGCACTTCAGGTCATGGGGCAAAGGCTCAGGGGGAGAGTCTGCACCCAATATAAATTGGTGGAGATATACACACAGAGTTCAACTGAACGAAATAGCAACAAGACAAGATTCCCCGGTAGCAATGTCCACCCTATCCTCTCCATCTTTTCTATGCACAGGTCTGGCGTGGCCGCCCATTCCCGAAACATCCTTACAGTTGTGGACTTTGCTCCCTGACCACATCCACCTGTGAAATGTGGATGAATGTGTCCATAGTTGCTGGCTGCAGTGTCCAGGTAATAAAGCTGTCACTGCAGAAAGTGCATCTACACATCACTCTCGCAATGTCTAAACACAGCATGCTTTGAACAAAGTAAAGTAATTGTCTCACAAAGAAAAGGAAGCGAGGAAAATGTTTTAAGAGGAAGTTTAAAAAAAAAAATCAAAAAATCATTGCATGCCCAGACAAGAAGGGCAATGTCATTTAGAACCATTAGAAATGTGAAGGATGTCAGAAGTTGCAGTAATCATGCAAAACAACTAGACAGTCACTGCAGTACTACGTGAGGCATTTATCAATTACTTCCTGCAAAAGGTTTTGATCCATTTTCAAGTGGGCCAAGAAAGCTTAAGCAGCCAGGCATGCCAGGTGGCTAAGGAGGGGCTTGGAGAATAAAGGGTGGAGGGTTGCTTGTGTCATTTGCAGCTTCGGCTGTATTTGTGCAGAAAATGCTTAAATATTAGAGAATAATATAGACAGGAAGAACATCCGTTATGGAGCTTTTTAGTCACCGAGAGAGAAGAGGAATTGAAAATATGCCTTCAAAGACTTCTCGTCACCTTCAGTGCCATTCCGTCACAAAACCTCCCTCTTACAACAAGAACAACCACCAAATCCACAAAACACAAAAATAGAGTTTTGTTTTTGAGGGGGATACAGGAATATCTGACGAGTGTGTTTGTTATGTTTTATTTTGTGGACCCCCATAAGTATATGCCTTTACCTCTGGCGCTTTTTTGAGCGCGGCAGTCGGTAGGCGGTCATCTTGTTTTGAGCTGTGGAATGTATGTCTTCAATGCAAACCTATTATAACCTGAGATGGCCCCATCACTTAAACGTTTCATTAAGCAGATTGAGATAAATCACATTACAAAATAGTTTAACCATAGCTGGATACAGTAATATGTACAAGTTCACTGCCAACAACTTCAACCCAAGGAGACAGACATGATCACTGACACATTTTCTGGTCCTTACCTGCAAACTAAGGAGACAGACATGATCACTGACACATTGCTAGACCTTGCCTACAACCAATGGAGACAGACATGATCCCTGACACATTTGCTAGTCCTTGCCTTCAACCTAAGGAGACAGACATAATCCCTGACACATTTGCTAGTCCTTGCCTACAACCAAAGGATACAGACATGATCACTGACACATTTTCTGGTCCTTGCCCAATTTGAGGCTCTGGAAAATGAGGCAAACGTCCGCGAAAACCAAAGGACTCAGACTTTGACCTTACCGATTCAGGCAAATCAAAGACGGCATTGATCACCGAAAAGGGTCATCTACTGCTATGAGCCCAGCGCGGCGCACAAACACAGAAGCATATTTTCCCCCACACCCTTCATGGAGTGGCACAAAAACGTCAGCATTAGACCTGTAGGCAATTTCAGGTCACCGAAGCAGGTCAAGAGAGCGTTGCAACTCCCCTTCCTCATTGAACCATACTCAGAGGCGTCAGCGTCTGTGAATGCTTACACTAGTTACAGGTATGCAAACTGTTTCACCATTTCTTTTATTTTGTTGTTTACCACTCACTTAATTTTTAAGGAAACAGCATAAAGGCTTCAAGAAAGACTTTTTAAATGTTCATGTAATTGAAATTTTGTTGCCGTCATCTATATATTAGAGGCACATGAGTCTGAAAATGGGTTTAATGATCAATACAAAGTAAAGTAACTGCAAAAGCACCATGTTACATGTTTTGAAGTTCAACCAAACTTCCACAGACACATGCGCAAATGCAGAGTCAACTTGAATGGCTGGAACAGAGGCAGATTCAGCTGCACATAAAATGTCCAAAAGCAAGAAGACTTGAATGAACATTCACAGGATCACTGTGCCTGGGCACTCAAAAATGTACACGGAAAACATTGACAGCAAAACTGAGTATGGGTGGACACAGCACACCTACTTTTTAAAAGAGAACTTACACCAGGTATTATAAACAAGTTTGAAGGGATGGAAAGTTCCTGTAAATATTTTTATCGTTTTTCTTTACCCCGTCGTAGACGTTGAACCAACGCTAACGACACAGAGTTGCAGCTAGTATAAAATCCCACATTGTCAATATTTAAATAAATCCAGATTTTTCCCGTCCCAGGGATAGAACCACGGCACTGCGCCTCGCACATCGTCTAACCCCAATGCATGCTTGCCTGTCTCCGCCTGTTAAAAGACATGGTTTCATCGTCCGACCCCAAAGCATGCTCGCCTATCTCCGCCTGTCAAAAGACATGGTTTCAATCGTCCAACCCTAAAGGAATGTCGACTACTAACGATAATGTGTTTTCATAGTGTGTAATATTCTACAGCTTTGGAGCTTGAACAAGTAAATGAAATTATCTACACATTCATTATTGTGCTCTTCTACACACTAACTGTTACACGTTGACAACGGTGCCTATAAAGTCAAAAGTGATGTAGACAATACAGGTCTATGAACGCTCATTATTAGACCAAAAGAAAAACAGTTGCAATTAAAGTAACATCGCAGCAGAAACAACGAAAATAGGGTCGGTATGTCAGCCTGGAATTTTTTGGGGGGAGGCCAGATTGAACATTTCTCTTTTGCTGAAAACACTTTAAAATATCAAATAGTAGATTAACCAAGTGCTCATAGGGCAGGGAAGATGGGACAGCACACAATTAGTTGTCTACCACACATTTGTCTTTTTTTCTTTTTCTGCAAGAAAGAATAAAATGTTTAGGGTCAACAGAAAAAACAAATTCATCCTTCTTAACAAACAAGGCAGCATAACAAGCTTTTCTCCCTTTTTTGAATTTAATAATAAAACTATTGCAAGGGTATCTAAACTTTCTGTGGCGAAGGGAAAACCCCACTGCTGATCTGGTTGTCCTTTGTGAGGCCAAGGCTACAGGTCAGTTGATCTATTGTTTCAGGTAGGCCTGTGAAGTTTACAAGTACAGGCAGCCTGTGCCAGGCCAGAAGGTATACTTGCCATGACAATATCGCAATCAAATGCTCTCTGCCAAAACGCCCATATGTTAAACCACTGCAAACCCAGGTGTCATCATAAGGATCAAATGAAGGCACTACTGCACTGAAATTGGCCTCTCAGAGTCTAAATGGTTAGAGACATAAACTTTTACAAAAGAATACATGAATAATTGCCCCCAGGCAGCAAACTTTCTATGCTAGCATGACCATTGGTCATCAAAATAACCAGAGGAGGTTAGAGTAAAAATGATTCAAGCATTGTTTTCCGGAGCCATTTGACTTCTAGGAGATGAATAGGCAGATGGAGTGGGGGCTATTTTTACCCCTGACCAACAGGGGAATGAGTCCATTTATTTCTCTACACAGCACACTTGAACTGCATTCCCAGAAACCTTAAGATCTACATAGAACTTTAGAGTTGATCTTATCATTTTCTTTTGCCATTCACTAAGAACGGTATAGAACTACTGTCTCTTGGTACCTGTGACCTTTGACCTCTCTAGTTCCCAACCTCACAGCGTGAGAGAAGAAAAGCTGTGACCCCGGGGTTGCTGTTATGCTGTCGA
>JAWQFJ010001173.1:132500-140000 GCA_034096865.1 Theodoxus fluviatilis
GGAAAGCTGAGGGAGTCTAGTGTACAGCAATGTAGTACAGGCGAATAGGAGGGAAAGCTGAGGGAGTCTAGTGTACAGCAATGTAGTACAGGAGAATAGGAGGGAAAGCTGAGGGAGTCTAGAGTACAGCAATGTAGTACAGGAGAATAGGAGGGACGGCGAATAGGAGGGAAAGCTGAGGGAGTCTAGAGTACAGCAATGTAGTACAGGAGGCGAATAGGAGAGAAAGCTGAGGGAGTCTAGTGTACAGCAATGTAGTACAGGAGAATAGGAGGGAAAGCTGAGGGAGTCTAGTGTACAGCAATGCAGTACAGGCGAATAGGAGGGAAAGCTGAGGGTGTCTAGTGTACAGCAATGTAGTACAGGAGAATAGGAGGGAAAGCTGAGGGAGTCTAGAGTACAGCAATGCAGTACAGGCGAATAGGAGGGAAAGCTGAGGGAGTCTAGAGTACAGCAATGTAGTACAGGAGGAGAATAGGAGGGAAAGCTGAGGGAGTCTAGTGTACAGCAATGTAGTACAGGAGGAGAATAGGAGGGAAAGCTGAGGGAGTCTAGTGTACAGCAATGTAGTACAGGAGGCGAATAGGAGGGAAAGCTGAGGGAGTCTAGAGTACAGCAATGTAGTACAGGAGGCGAATAGGAGAGAAAGCTGAGGGAGTCTAGTGTACAGCAATGTAGTACAGGCGAATAGGAGGGAAAGCTGAGGGAGTCTAGTGTACAGCAATGTAGTACAGGAGGCGAATAGGAGGGAAAGCTGAGGGAGTCTAGTGTACAGCAATGTAGTACAGGAGGCGAATAGGAGGGAAAGCTGAGGGAGTCTAGAGTACAGCAATGTAGTACAGGAGAATAGGAGGGAAAGCTGAGGGAGTCTAGTGTACAGCAATGTAGTACAGGAGAATAGGAGGGAAAGCTGAGGGAGTCTAGTGTACAGCAATGTAGTACAGGAGCGAATAGGAGGGAAAGCTGAGGGAGTCTAGTGTACAGCAATGTAGTACAGGAGAATAGGAGGGAAAGCTGAGGGAGTCTAGAGTACAGCAATGTAGTACAGGAGGCGAATAGGAGGGAAAGCTGAGGGAGTCTAGTGTACAGCAATGTAGTACAGGAGAATAGGAGGGAAAGCTGAGGGAGTCTAGAGTACAGCAATGTAGTACAGGAGAATAGGAGGGAAAGCTGAGGGAGTCTAGTGTACAGCAATGTAGTACAGGAGGCGAATAGGAGGGAAAGCTGAGGGAGTCTAGAGTACAGCAATGTAGTACAGGAGAATAGGAGGGAAAGCTGAGGGAGTCTAGTGTACAGCAATGTAGTACAGGAGGCGAATAGGAGGGAAAGCTGAGGGAGTCTAGTGTACAGCAATGTAGTACAGGAGGCGAATAGGAGGGAAAGCTGAGGGAGTCTAGTGTACAGCAATGTAGTACAGGAGGCGAATAGGAGGGAAAGCTGAGGGAGTCTAGTGTACAGCAATGTAGTACAGGAGAATAGGAGGGAAAGCTGAGGGAGTCTAGTGTACAGCAATGTAGTACAGGAGAATAGGAGAGAAAGCTGAGGGAGTCTAGTGTACAGCGATTGTAGTACTGGAGAATAGGAGGGAAAGCCGAGGGAGTCTAGTGTACAGCAATGTAGTACAGGCGAATAGGAGGGAAAGCTGAGGGAGTCTAGAGTACAGCAATGCAGTACAGGAGGCGAATAGGAGGGAAAGCTGAGGGAGTCTAGTGTACAGCAATGTAGTACAGGCGAATAGGAGGGAAAGCTGAGGGAGTCTAGAGTACAGCAATGTAGTACAGGAGGCGAATAGGAGGGAAAGCTGAGGGAGTCTAGTGTACAGCAATGTAGTACAGGACGAATAGGAGGGAAAGCTGAGGGAGTCTAGAGTACAGCAATGTAGTACAGGAGACGAATGGGAGGGAAAGCTGAAGGAGTCAAGTGTACGGCAATGTAGTACAGGAGGCGAATAGGAGGGAAAGCTGAGGGAGTCTAGTGTACAGCAATGTAGTACAGGAGGCGAATAGGAGGGAAAGCTGAGGGAGTCTAGAGTACAGCAATGTAGTACAGGAGAATAGGAGGGAAAGCTGAGGGAGTCTAGAGTACAGCAATGTAGTACAGGAGGCGAATAGGAGGGAAAGCTGAGGGAGTCTAGAGTACAGCAATGTAGTACAGGAGAATAGGAGGGAAAGCTGAGGGAGTCTAGTGTACAGCAATGTAGTACAGGAGAATAGGAGGGAAAGCTGAGGGAGTCTAGAGTACAGCAATGTAGTACAGGAGGAGAATAGGAGGGAAAGCTGAGGGAGTCTAGAGTACAGCAATGTAGTACAGGAGGCGAATAGGAGGGAAAGCTGAGGGAGTCTAGTGTACAGCAATGTAGTACAGGAGGCGAATAGGAGGGAAAGCTGAGGGAGTCTAGAGTACAGCAATGTAGTACAGGAGGCAATAGGAGGGAAAGCTGAGGGAGTCTAGAGTACAGCAATGTAGTACAGGAGGCGAATAGGAGAGAAAGCTGAGGGAGTCTAGTGTACAGCAATGCAGTACAGGCGAATAGGAGGGAAAGCTGAGGGTGTCTAGTGTACAGCAATGTAGTACAGGAGGCAATAGGAGGGAAAGCTGAGGGAGTCTAGTGTACAGCAATGTAGTACAGGAGGCGAATAGGAGGGAAAGCTGAGGGAGTCTAGTGTACAGCAATGTAGTACAGGAGGAGATTAGGAGGGAAAGCTGATGGATTCTAGTGTACAGCAATGTAGTACAGGGCGAATAGGAGGGAAAGCTGAGGGAGTCTAGTGTACAGCAATGTAGTACAGGAGGCGAATAGGAGTGAAAGCTGAGGGAGTCTAGTGTACAGCAATGCAGTACAGGAGGAATAGGAGGGAAAGCTGAGGGAGTCTAGTGTACAGCAATGTAGTACAGGAGGCGAATAGGAGAGAAAGCTGAGGGAGTCTAGTGTACAGCAATGCAGTACAGGCGAATAGGAGGGAAAGCTGAGGGAGTCTAGTGTACAGCAATGCAGTACAGGAGAATAGGAGGGAAAGCTGAGGGAGTCTAGTGTACAGCAATGTAGTACAGGAGAATAGGAGGGAAAGCTGAGGGAGTCTAGTGTACAGCAATGTAGTACAGGAGGCGAATAGGAGGGAAAGCTGAGGGAGTCTAGTGTACAGCAATGTAGTACAGGAGGCGAATAGGAGGGAAAGCTGAGGGAGTCTAGTGTACAGCAATGCAGTACAGGAGAATAGGAGAGAAAGCTGAGGGAGTCTAGTGTACAGCGATTGAGTACTGGAGAATAGGAGAGAAAGCTGAGGGAGTCTAGTGTACAGCGATTGAGTACTGGAGAATAGGAGAGAAAGCTGAGGGAGTCTAGTGTACAGCAATGTAGTACAGGAGAATAGGAGGGAAAGCTGAGGGAGTCTAGAGTACAGCAATGTAGTACAGGAGGCGAATAGGAGGGAAAGCTGAGGGAGTCTAGTGTACAGCAATGTAGTACAGGAGGCGAATAGGAGGGAAAGCTGAGGGAGTCTAGTGTACAGCAATGTAGTACAGGAGAATAGGAGGGAAAGCTGAGGGAGTCTAGTGTACAGCAATGTAGTACAGGAGGCGAATAGGAGGGAAAGCTGAGGGAGTCTAGTGTACAGCAATGTAGTACTGGAGAAGAGGAGAGAAAGCTGAGGGAGTCTAGAGTACAGCAATGTAGTACAGGAGGCGAATAGGAGAGAAAGCTGAGGGAGTCTAGTGTACAGCAATGTAGTACAGGCGAATAGGAGGGAAAGCTGAGGGAGTCTAGTGTACAGCAATGCAGTACAGGAGGCGAATAGGAGGGAAAGCTGAGGGAGTCTAGTGTACAGCAATGTAGTACAGGAGGGAATAGGAGGGAAAGCTGAGGGAGTCTAGTGTACAGCAATGTAGTACAGGGCGAATAGGAGGGAAAGCTGAGGGAGTCTAGTGTACAGCAATGTAGTACAGGAGGCGAATAGGAGGGAAAGCTGAGGGAGTCTAGTGTACAGCAATGTAGTACAGGAGGCGAATAGGAGGGAAAGCTGAGGGAGTCTAGAGTACAGCAATGCAGTACAGGAGGCGAATAGGAGGGAAAGCTGAGGGAGTCTAGTGTACAGCAATGTAGTACAGGAGGCGAATAGGAGGGAAAGCTGAGGGAGTCTAGAGTACAGCAATGTAGTACAGGAGGCGAATAGGAGAGAAAGCTGAGGGAGTCTAGTGTACAGCAATGTAGTACAGAAGAATAGGAGGGAAAGCTGAGGGAGTCTAGTGTACAGCAATGTAGTACAGGAGAATAGGAGGGAAAGCTGAGGGAGTCTAGAGTACAGCAATGTAGTACAGGAGAATAGGAGGGAAAGCTGAGGGAGTCTAGTGTACAGCAATGTAGTACAGGAGGCGAATAGGAGAGAAAGCTGAGGGAGTCTAGTGTACAGCAATGCAGTACAGGCGAATAGGAGGGAAAGCTGAGGGTGTCTAGTGTACAGCAATGTAGTACAGGAGGCGAATAGGAGGGAAAGCTGAGGGAGTCTAGTGTACAGCGATTGAGTACTGGAGAATAGGAGAGAAAGCTGAGGGAGTCTAGAGTACAGCAATGCAGTACAGGAGGAGAATAGGAGGGAAAGCTGAGGGAGTCTAGTGTACAGCAATGTAGTACAGGAGAATAGGAGGGAAAGCTGAGGGAGTCTAGTGTACAGCAATGTAGTACAGGAGGCGAATAGGAGGGAAAGCTGAGGGAGTCTAGTGTACAGCAATGTAGTACAGGAGGCGAATAGGAGGGAAAGCTGAGGGAGTCTAGTGTACAGCAATGTAGTACAGGACGAATAGGAGGGAAAGCTGAGGGAGTCTAGAGTACAGCAATGCAGTACAGGAGGCGAATAGGAGGGAAAGCTGAGGGAGTCTAGTGTACAGCAATGTAGTACAGGAGACGAATAGGAGGGAAAGCTGAGGGAGTCTAGAGTACAGCAATGTAGTACAGGAGGCGAATAGGAGGGAAAGCTGAGGGAGTCTAGAGTACAGCAATGTAGTACAGGAGGCGAATAGGAGGGAAAGCTGAGGGAGTCTAGTGTACAGCAATGTAGTACAGGAGGCGAATAGGAGGGAAAGCTGAGGGAGTCTAGAGTACAGCAATGTAGTACAGGAGGCGAATAGGAGAGAAAGCTGAGGGAGTCTAGTGTACAGCAATGTAGTACAGGAGAATAGGAGGGAAAGCTGAGGGAGTCTAGAGTACAGCAATGTAGTACAGGAGGCGAATAGGAGGGAAAGCTGAGGGAGTCTAGTGTACAGCAATGTAGTACAGGCGGCGAATAGGAGGGAAAGCTGAGGGAGTCTAGTGTACAAGGATGCAGTACAGGAGGCGAATAGGAGAGAAAGCTGAGGGAGTCTAGAGTACAGCAATGTAGTACAGGAGGCGAATAGGAGGGAAAGCTGAGGGAGTCTAGAGTACAGCAATGTAGTACAGAAGAATAGGAGGGAAAGCTGAGGGAGTCTAGTGTACAGCAATGTAGTACAGGAGGCGAATAGGAGGGAAAGCTGAGGGAGTCTAGTGTACAAGGATGCAGTACAGGAGGCGAATAGGAGAGAAAGCTGAGGGAGTCTAGTGTACAGCAATGTAGTACAGGAGGCGAATAGGAGGGAAAGCTGAGGGAGTCTAGTGTACAGCAATGCAGTACAGGAGGAGAATAGGAGGGAAAGCTGAGGGAGTCTAGTGTACAGCAATGTAGTACAGGAGAATAGGAGGGAAAGCTGAGAGAGTCTAGTGTACAGCAATGTAGTACAGGAGGCGAATAGGAGGGAAAGCTGAGGGAGTCTAGAGTACAGCAATGTAGTACAGGAGGCGAATAGGAGAGAAAGCTGAGGGAGTCTAGAGTACAGCAATGTAGTACAGGAGGCGAATAGGAGGGAAAGCTGAGGGAGTCTAGTGTACAGCAATGTAGTACAGGAGGCGAATAGGAGGGAAAGCTGAGGGAGTCTAGTGTACAGCAATGTAGTACAGGAGAATAGGAGGGAAAGCTGAGAGAGTCTAGTGTACAGCGATTGAGTACTGGAGAATAGGACGGAAAGCTGAGGGAGTGCAGTATATAGCATTGAAGAGTGGGGGGGGGGGGGGGAGTGGGGTTGGAGGGAGGAGCAACAGGACGGAAAGCTGGGGAAGTCTAGTGTACATGTAGAGCGATGGAGTGCAGACCACTGCACACAGCGAACAAAGAAAGGACAACAAAGGAGAGAAGAAGCAAGACAAGCCATTGGACCTTATTCACGCGGCGGCCATGTGAGTTTCAAATCGAGGCCAGCACATCATAATAATATATGCTTTCAGCTCCACTCATAAGCGTCTTGGCATCTTCTTCGTCGTCTTGTTCCTGATCTGAGAATTTGTCGCTAGTGCCGTCTAGCTCGCTTGGAGACGTTGAGAAATGGTTGGAGATTCCGTGCGGTGAATGATACACATTGCACTTGATTTAACATCTTTTCTTGCTGAAGCTATAGTGTAAGGAGTATACCGATTAATCGGTAGGCTACTGGTTACGATGTGTTGTTCCGTCGGAAACTCTCATGTCAATGTAACCGCTTTCAGCAGGAAAACTGCTCATTAAGCTACACATAAAATTAAAAGGAAGTTATATGATTGAACAAAAATACAAACAGTTTCTAGCATGAAATTGACTGCATTTACCTCAGAAGACAGGCAGTTCAATCGCAGTAAAGAAGCTATCAGCTGCGGCGCGCAGCTAATACCTGCAATGCGGACACAGCGGTAAACAGGGTTGTAAGTAGATCTATAGTACTGTCAACGTAGATGCAGTAGCTTTTTTGCAAAAACGTACATATCGAATTCTCTGTCTTTTCCTGGTCACATAACTGTTACTTTGTGATCTTTTTTCCCACTTGCAGATGGATTCGTAAAAGATTTCAACGGGAACGCACCGCGTCTTCCTATGCGTTTCGTGCGAGGCGAATAACTAGGAAACTCGTGGCCTGACTTGCCCGGATAATAACCAGCTATTAATGATTAGTCGTAATCAGTGGCCTTGCATAGTCTACACAGGCCGGTAAGCCGTAGAAATTACATTCATTCATTCATTCATTATCAGTTATTTTAATAAACCCAGATTCTTCCCGTCCCAGGGATAGAACCACGGCACTGCGCCTCGCACATCGTCCAACCCCAAAGCATGCTCGCCTGTGTCCACCTGTCGAAAGACGTGGTTTCAACAAGCGAGTAGAGGCTGAGGGGCTGACCGTGTACTCATGCAAGAGGGGAAAGCACTGGGGGGTGGGCTGCCAGGAACTGGTCTACATTGTAGATAAGTTGGAAGGGAAGGGACGTTCCTGTTAATACTTTTTAGTTTTTTTATAGCTTTGGCACGTCATAGACGTTGAACCAAAGCTAACGCAGTCATACAGAGGGGTAGGTGCATCGTAGATGTTCACCAAGTATCATTCACGCACAGACAGAATTACACGAATGGACAAATTTACGACACTGGATTGCAGCCAATATGATATTTTCAAGATATTTTAATAAAC
>JAWQFJ010001173.1:155000-167804 GCA_034096865.1 Theodoxus fluviatilis
GTTTATCATGATCAGTATCATTATTACCATAGAGCTGTAGGGGATTCTACAGAACGGGTTGAAACTCATGCAAGAGAATTTCCTTATAAAGGACAAGAATACAGATTATCATGATCAGTATCATTATTACCATAGAGCTGTAGGAGATTCTACAGAACGTCTTGTCTCTCTTTCACATAGGGCGAGAAGAAAGGGATTTGTCGTCGGGAAGTTTCAGGCGAAAGCGGAAGAGGTCCAAAGCAAAGGTCATGCCAAAATGGCGCAGTACCTTTGATGACAATGTCGATAATCAAGGCAAGTACACCGATATTTTCCCTGAAAAAAAAAACAAGTTGTACTTTGCTTCATCTCTGCTTTCGCAGCAAAGCGATCCCAGCATTCCTGCGGTGACCTCTCACCCAGTGGCAGAGGTCAACTTTTTGTCGAGGTCGAACAGCAGCTGGAGCATCTCAAATGGCTCTCTAAATGCTTTACACTGGCGGCACTGTCTTCTAGTGCCTAGCAACGATGAAAGTACAGATTTATGCGTTTATTAAGTTGTCAATTTGATCACGAATGATACGATGGAATGTGACCTCATTTTGGGGATTAATATACCCAAAGAGGGCATCAAACCCCATCTACATTTAGTAATAATGTGCTTACTGAGTTTAAAAAAATCAAAACTCCTTAACCTGCTACGCTTCGTATCAGAGATGAAGCACATTGCAACGGGACACAGAGATGGTGTCTCTCAGGTGTGTTACGTTCTGTACACCGTGTTTCCTATGTGCTGCTTTCCGCATATACCCATAAACATGCAGACAAAAACACATGCTAAAGAGGCAGAAGCCTACATGACTCACATGTGACAATAACGCGAATGGCGAAATCCATACAAAGACATTTGTATTTGCCACCACAACAATTAGAAGTTTTCTGAATGCAGATACTGAGGGGAAAAGAGCAATAATGAGAACTACGAAAAAGTATAGATCACACGTCTATGACGAACAGAATCCATACGTTTTTTTCATAAAGATTAAAACAATGTTACATCAAAGTAATGTCCAGAAAGGAGCTTGTTACTGAGACCAAATTTAAGCTGGTATCTTGGTAAACACGGGTCATATTGATAAACACGGGAGATATGAACGTTTAGGTATAAAACAACACGAAACGTGAAACAACGCTGTTAAACCTTCGGCAACACATCTAATCAAAGTCTAGAAAAATGGGGTTTCTGTTCAATTTCTCCGCTTTTAAGGTCCTATCTGATTAAATGCTCAAGACATGTCGTGCATGATAATTTTCTTAGTCTGAAAATAACAAAAAGTAAGTTTGCACCAAACTGACCCATACTGACGTATATCCGCTGTTAGGGAGAAAACCCCAGCGCGACTTATGGCTCCCTATGCGGTGCTCGCTCACTTTTTAAGTCGGGGACTGAGGCGCGTGCCGTGCTGTCCACACAAAACTGGTCACGTGATTTGACTCGTGTCTGACACAGAGCAAGCACCGAGAGCCATGTCTGCAGAAAGCTCAAGGAGAAAGCGGAAGAGATCTGCAGAGGATGGGGCACCGAAATGGCATGACACTTTTTCAGAAAAGCACCGGGGAGACTTGGGCAAGTATTGGCGGAGACATCTACATCATCTCGCTTGATATTACCATGGATCCTATATAGAATGGATGGCTGACTGTGGCGTGTAGAGAAATAAGTTCGCCGATAGCCTCGTTTTCAATCCAAAACTGATTGCACTTCCGGTTGCTCCGCTTTCAATGGCCGATGCCTTTGTTAGTGTAAACACCTGGCGAAAATCACGATTTTTGTGTCATAGTTTTACCCATCTTAATTTTTTCTCCTCATAAGTCGGTGGGAAAATGTGTCTAGTTTGTACCCTTTGTTTAGTTTTGTTGTCATCCATTTCTGAAACGCCTAGTCAACCACAGTGTGTTGCGAAATGAGTGACATTAATGACAGTGAACTGAGTGATACAAGAGCTGCCGTAGTTCGTAAACCAATATCCAGGAGGGCGAACAGTACTTCAGATGGAGCCACGTGTTGTGTTGTTGATTGTAAGGTATCATCAGTGGCATGCAGGGGACTTTCTTTCGTTGGAATTCCAAGAAAAGGTGTCAGTGAAGCGAAAGACAAATGGAGATAAATTGATCGAGTGCACGAAGCATTCAACCCAGACATGGCCAAGATCTGCAGTCGACACTTTGACGATGCTTGCATCAAGCGAGGTACGTTTCTTTCATTATAATTTGTTTCAGTGGGATGTGGGTGTGTTAGACGTCTTTTGTCTTTGAAATCAAAACAAATCTTCACCTCATATTGGACAGAACAGCGTACATTCTTCGCACACTTCTAATTATAGCTGACGCGCGGACCTCACCGACACGAGGAATTCGCTCCACAGTGGCGTCTGTAGTAGCAGACGAACTATAGATAGCCTGACCAAAGTGCTTTGTTTTCCGTCAAAAGTGGAATGAAAGGACGGGGAACGAGGAACACAATCAGACGCAATGAAATCATCAGCCACGACCATGCCATCCCTACTGCATTCCGTCACACACGCTTTCACTCACACAAATAGGCGCGCGCGATCTCGAGCCATTTAAACTGCGATCGCTCACTTTCGTCCCCCCCTCCTCTGCCTTCCACCCTCACGCCAACGTCGAGATCGAAATGACAGCAGACATTCACACAACATCTACACGAACATTTACACACAGACGACGCACACACTTACACACAGATTATGTACTTCTCTCGCTCCCTCCAAGCTGACGAGGCAGGGAAGCGGGCAAGCAGTCCGAACAGCCTGACCAAAGTGCTTTGTTTTCCGTCAAAAGTGGAATGAATACCATTTCTTTACTGCAAAGTGTGTCTGGGATGCCTGCAAATGTACTTACAGTTTCAACTGATGGAATAAATCATCACTGTTTGAACAAATATCTGTTTTACTTACCATGAGAATTCGCTCGACAGCGGCGTGCATAGTAAGCCGAGTAACCGGAAGTGCAATCAGTTTTGGATTGAAAACGAGGCTATCGGCGAACTTCTTATTTGACACAGCGCGTGCAGGCAGAGCGAGCCAGCCATCCATTCTATATAGGATCCATGATTTTACACACCTGTATATACATTTTTCATAGTTTATTGTTGTGTGACACTTTTTCTTCAGCACCGGACATTATTTCGGATGTGATTTTTTTCGTTATCATTGTTCTCGTTGTTCTCGTTGTTTTGTTGTTGTTGTTGTTGTTGTTGTTGTTGTTGTCGACGACTACAACGTCGAGGATGATGAGGATGTTTGTCTTTCCAAATAAACCTTTAACGTTTAACTGTTGAAAGTTTGCCTTACTATCAATATAAATTACATTCGAAACCTTTTCATCACATGCCTTGTCCATGTAATAAAATAATTATTCAAAGGCGGCAACATTTTGGATGTGAAAGTAAACTGTGCTCAATATAATGAAAATTATGGTTTTCGCAAACATTTTTAAACACATATAGACATACATAGACAGGCTCGCGGATGCACCCCGAAAACGCACATATCATTCACATGAAAATACATGCAACCACACCCACACGCGCACAGAAACAATCTAAACCAAATGCAGTAACTGAATACACACACTGAAATGTCTTTGTTTTTACAACCGTAGACTAGTATTGGCGTTTTGGTCATAGAAACATCTCAACGAGCACCCAAGATCAAGAATTTAACCACATGATACATCCGGAACGCAAAGAGTGTAACGCAGACCATTTATTATGAACCATTGAGTACAGTTTTAGGGGTTCAACTTCTGAAAGAACCCAATCCGATGGAAACATTGGAACGAAGATATTTACCAATATCTGCCTTATTATGGAACAATGCCAGTTGGAAAGGTACTATTTCATGTAACAGTTTTTTTCTTTCTTGATTCCTCCTTGACTAATGACCATAAATATGATGGAGATAACGATCTTTTCACGTAACTCCTAATGTGTGTCAATATTAAAATAATTTTGAGTGTAAATATTTGGTGTCGTATTTAGTTTTATGATAGTCTTTCGAAATACGTACTCTGCGCCGTCAGTTTCTCTCTCTCAATGGTCAAGGGCTGTGTTAGAACCATTTAAAAATCTTTGGATCTGTTGAAACGTATCAATATTTTGTTTTCGTGTTTGATGGGGAAAGGTTGTCCCAATTAAACAACTTTTGGTTTATTTTATAATACTTTTTTGTTCACTTATTCATCCCTCTCTCTGTAATGTATTAGTATTTTTGTCTATTTGTTTCTTTGTTTGTTTGTTGTCTTCCTTTTTTATTTGTTTCTGACCCCCGTGTCGCATTAATGACTTCGCTAGTATTCATAATAGTCATTTCTGTTCTATTTTCTTTTTTTTAATCCATTGAAATGTCTTTGGGGAACAATATGTGGAGCGTGCTAAATCAATAAGGTCATGCGGTTCTCGAGTTGTACACCCTTGCTTAACCAAGGCTGTTCCCGAAGTAGACCACCATCGCTTTTTACTCGACTACAAAGGCTATCTAATCACAAATCACATCTGTGTACGATCCCACTAGAATAAAACTGTTACACTTTACGTTTTCGTAGAACCTTTCCCGGGTAGGGCTCGAACCAACACTTCCCTGCCTGACAAAAAGCGGCCGTGGACTGTGCTTCTGCGAGGAAAGTCACAGATTCAAGGCAACCAATCTACTCAAGGTATACTTTCACTGAAGCTCTACAATTATTCTGGATTTAAAAGATACATTTTGTTCATCCAATGCAATTGGCGCAAGCTGCATGGCGCCGCCGATGTCCGAGCTGTTGGAGAAGGCTCGGAAAGTTCCACAGACATGGGGACCAGCTGAGGAGGAGGAGGAGGATCATGCGGCAGCAGCGTGAGTGATTTCTGCAGCACAGATGTAAAAAAGACCACAGTCTGATACGTACGGTGTTGTCAGATTGCAGAGAGAGCTGATAATGAACAGGTTCCCTTTACAATACAATACAATACAATACAATACAATACAATACAATACAATACAATACAATACAATACAATACAATACAATACAATACAATACAATACAATACAATACAATACAATACAATACAATACAATATAATACAATAAATACATTACAATGCAAACCAATACACTACAATACAATACAATACACTACAATACAATACAATACAATACAATGCAATGCAATGTAATGAAATACAATACATTACAATGCACTGCAATGCAATACAATACAATGCAATGCAATGCAATACAAAACAATAAATACAATACAACACAACACAATACAATATTATACAATGCAATGCAATGCAATGCAATGCACTGCACTGCACTGCACTGCACTACACTGCACTACACTACACTGCACTACACTACAATACAATATATTATATTGCTCTTTGAATGATACTTTATGATGTTTCAAAACAAGCCAATTTAAAAGGGGTTACACTTAAACAATTATGTTCTATTGACATAATGATAAGTTTCTATATACATAGTGCTGTTTGCTGTGACATTTTAAACTTAAGTTTCACCACTTAAACGTTTGTCATCAACACTTTCAAGTAATGCTCTTTTCACTGCGCGTGTCTTTGAGAGCAAAAATACCAGCCTGATGGTGTCACCATCTTCTCATCTGGACACGAAATTGGTTTGTAAATCAAAAATGTGAAGCGTAAAAGATTACACCCCTTTATACTTTTAAAACGTAAATATGGGGGGTCTGCATAATAGAATTAGACTCCCACTTGTCAAATTCAAGACATGATGTTGAACCCCTGAGCAGGTGTTCAGATAAGTTATGAGGATTTCCAGTTCAGAAATCGGGAAGATACCCAAAAGGGCAGCTGTACTGTAGTCTACTTTGTATGGAACAGAATAATGGAAACGATTGAATGAAATAAAATGATTGAAATAAAGTGATAATGCAGGGCTGTATGGTTGATTGCTTAGTGGCATTCAATTCAGTTAACTTGCCTTATTTAATAAGGGTATATACCTGCAAAGTAAAAGTTCATCCTTACATGCCCCTAAAAATAAAAGCATTGTGAAAATATAAGACGAAAAAGTCCAGCAATGCCTCCATAGAAGATGTAACCACCAGAGGAAAGCAGAAGGGAGTAAATGTGCTCAAAACATTATGGAACCTCCAGAGTACGAAGACTACTACAGTCACTAAACTACTTGATGCACAAGTACCGCCAACTGTGTTGTGTGGCTCGGAAATATGGGGGACGAGAAAAGATGCGACAGTTGAAAAAGCTCATACTTGTATATGCAAGAAGTTTTTAGGATTAAGCGTGAGAACGCCAAATCATATGGTATATGGAGACCTCGGAAGGTACCTGCTTTCAATTAACAGCTGCATAAAGACAAATGAAGTATTGGTTAAAATTGACTAGAATGAGTGTAGACAGGATACCCAAACAAGCCTAGTTTATGCTGTTAAAGTGTACTGTCAGAAGAAAACAAAACTGGGCAGAATCTGTAAAAATACTTCTCGATACTCTTGGATTTAGATACGTGTGGATGAATGGTGGCGTAGGCGATGAAAAACGGTTCTTGATAAATTTCAAGCAACGATTGAAAGACTGCTACTTTCAAAAGTGAAACAGCAAGAATTTGAGCAGCCTAAGATATAAATGGTATTCAACCTTTAAGCACAAACGGGAATTGGAAGACTTTCTAAACTTCCTTGACATAAAGATTGAGATACGGAGTGAATGATCTACAGATCAACAAGATGTACAGTTACGATCAAGACCTACTATGTCCATTTTGTAAGGTAAGAGAGGATGAGACACACGTTTTGTTGATTTGTAAAGCGTATGACCACTTACGGGAAAAATACATTGTCCAGTACTTGGATAAAAGACTAAATCCAGAGGCATGTGCACATCTCTTGCAAGGAAAGGGTAAGAAAAAAACAAGAGCAGTGGCAATGTGACATTATACATTCGAGATAAGAAAACTAAAACTAGCACCAAAAGAGGTCATTCCCATAAATGACCAACAATCCTCTGTGTGAATTAACGGTTAACTATGATGTTTTATATAACTGTTATGATGACGGATTTCCCCCTCCCCCCTTTTTCCCCCTTGTATTAGCAATGGGCCGATGGCTTAGCAATAAAGTTCAGTTCAGTTCAGTTTAATTACCATATTTGTATGCATTAGATAAGAAATTTTTAGAGATGTTTTGATACGGTTCAGATTTGGAGTCGGTGAGTTGTATGGTCACAAACATAGATACAGTCTCCCGACTTTCTATAAGGTTTGCCCTACATGTGTAGAGGAGGAGGAGACTGAAGTACATATCTGTTTCATTGCCCTGCTTTAAGTGGACTACGAGAAAGATTTTTAATACCATTCCCACATCTAGATATTTATGAGACTATCAAAGACCTCTAGCAACTAATGAATATACTATGATTAGTAAAGTGAGTACGTACATTTATCATGCACATGGGAAGAGAACGGAAGGACTGGAAATACTAAGTATGAATCATTATGTTTTCGAAGACTGCTGCTACTATGTATACCAGTGAAAACTGTTTCCCTCGATACTGTGTCCATTCACATATTACTATTCAGAGTCTTCTTGATACCGCACTGCTATGATATGTAAATTCTTCACCTTGCAATGGGCCGGTGGCCTGGGCAATAAAGTTTTTCGTTCGTTCGTTCGTTCGTTCTCTTTCTCTCTGTCTCTGTCTCTCTCTCTCTGTCTCTGTCTCTCTCTCTCTCTCTCTCTCTCTCTCTCTCTCTCTCTCTCTCTCTCTCTCTCTCTCTCTCTCTCTCTCTCTCCCCTCTCATTCTCTCCCTCTCTCTCTTTCTCCCTCTCTCTCTCTTTCTCCCTCTCTCTCTTTCTCTCTCTCTCTCCCTCTCTCTCTCTCTCTCTCTCTCTCTCTCTCCTTCCCCTCTCTCTCTCCCCTAGCCCTCTCTATCCCTCTCTCCCCCTCTCTCCCTCCCTAACTCTTTCTCTTCTTCCCCTCTCCCCTAGCAAATCTGGCCGTTGAGTGTGATATTGCCGAAGACATACATAACACTATTTTAGACGCCTCCATGACCATGGACGAAGTACATAAGGCAGTGGCAAAATTAAGTCAAGGCAGAGCCCCAGGTCTTGACGAAATTCCTAGTGAACTCATAAAATTAGGTAGAAACCATTTGGTCACCTTCTTCACCAAACTTTTTAATGTATTGTATGATACACAGACTTTCCCAGAAGAGTGAAGTCGATCGATCATTGTCCCGATACATAAAAGTGGGAACTCACTTGCCCCCCAGAACTACAGAGGCATTTCACTGCTAAGTGTCATAAGCAAATTGTTTTCATCTGTATTGACGAATCGCCTACAAAACTGGGTTGAAGACAATAGCAAACTCTGTGTAGAACAGGCTGGTTTTCGAAGAGATCATTCGACCGTAGATCATAGTTTTACACTACATGCTATGATAACAAAGTTTGTTTACGGTGGCGGAAGAGGAAAGCTGTATGTTACATTCATTTATTACACAAAAGCTGTTGACTCTGTGAATCGCACATGTCTCTGAAGTGTGCTAACAAAATTGGGTATTTCTACGAAACTCATTAAAATGTTAAAATCAATGAATGATAAAGTACAAGCATGTGTCAGATGGAACGGTAGCAAGTCGGACTTATTTGATTGTCCAGTTGGAACAAAACAAGGCACCTTAGAGAGCCCGATACTATTTTCCTTATTTATTACATTTGTTGTTGAATTGGTTCGAGAACATGGTTCAGATGCAAAGTGGGAAGGCAGAAATATTTTTCCTTATCTATGCAGATGATATTGCGTTGCTATCTACCTTCCCTGTGGGCCTGCAGACTCAGATAGACAACCTCTATTATGCGTCCAAACAAGTCGGTCTCAAAGTCAATACAGAAATAACGAAAGTCATGGTTTTTCGTCGAGGAGGTTTTCTGGCTCGGGAAGAAAGGTGGTTCCTTGACGAAACTCGCCTTGAGGTGGTTAACTCATTTAAATATATTGGGTACACTTTTACGACCAAGCTGTCAGAGAGTGTAGCTCTGGACAGCATTGCAACAAAGACAAAGCAGAAAATCGTCTCATTAATTAAGATGATGTGGAAATTGCACAATCGTAAACCAAACATCTTTTTCAAATTAATTGATGCGCAGATACAGCCTTCCCTGTTGTATGTATCTGAACTGTGGGGTTTAAGGGTGCACACAAATGTTGAGAAAGCACACCTATTTGCGTGAAAGCGATATATGAATGTAAATGATAAGACGCCAAATAATTTAGTCTATGGTGAAACGGGAAGATTCCCTACCATAGTGAATAGCACAGTTAGGGCCATTAAGTACTGGGTTAGACTATAAACAGTACCAGATGATAGATTACCTAGACAGGCGCTCCTCATGCTAGAAGGTATATCAGTCCTTGACGATATGAACTGGTTAAAGTCGGTACGAGACTGTGTAAATCAGGGTTTGCCTTTGTTTGGTTAAATAGAGGAACAAATAATGAAAGGAGTTTTTTTCAGAAACTTTAAAGTCAGACTACAAGATTGCTTCAGACAGGAATGGCATAGTAGATTAAATGAAAGCGAACGTTACCTGGTATACAGTGTCCATAAAGATTCATTCGAATGTGAGAAATATCTTAGTACCATAGAAAAAGGAAAGTTTTGGGATGCAATGATACGCCTTAGATTAGGAGGAATAAGTGACCTGCGCAGTCACAACATGTTCAGCGGAGAGGACACACACTTTCCATTTTGCACAGATTATGTAGAAGGTGAAATTCATTTTCTGTTAGAATGTGAAATTTTTAAAGATCTTAGAGAAAATATGTAAAAAGGTATATCCAGTATTTAAATAACAGATGCTTTACCTTTTTGATTGATGGACGGGGATACATTAAGACGAAACAGGTTGCTATGTTTATACATTATGCGCTCAAACGGCGTCGTCAACGTCTCTAAGACGAGCAATCTTAGTTGCATTGTATTATTATGATCCACGGTCAACCCGAGATCAAAAGCTAAAATTGGCCAAATTTCCACCCCACCCTACAACCCGCCTTGAAGCATGGTAGCCTAATCTACAATAATATTCTTGTTTGTACATGCATAAGCACACTGTATGACGGGGTAAGACCCTGCTTGACTCTTGGTCGCCATGTACATCCCTCTCATCTCCCACCCTCCACCACTACCTTTGCTTAGCTGTGTTTCAAGAAGGAAACTAAAGCATGTATGTTCATTTTCTTCATTTTTGCTTTCGCCAAATTGTTCATGTATGCAAAAGCAATACGCTCAGAAAAACTGTACAAATTGTGACGGGCAGTCAGCCTTGCAGTAAAGCATTCAAAGTCAACAGTCAAAGTCAAAGTCCTTCCCCTCTCCCTCCCCCATCTCTCTCTCTCCCTCCCTATATATCTCTCTCGCTCCCTATATCTCTCTCTCCTTCTCCTCTCTCTACCCCATCTCTCTCTCTCTCTCTCTCTCTCTCTCTCCTCTCTCTCTCTCTCTCGCTCTCTCTCTCTCTCTCTCTCTCTCTCTCTCTCTCTCTCTCTCTATCTTCGACTGAGCGGTTCCGCTCGTGTGAGACACGTTTAAAGGCACACGTTTATATGCCATGGCCGATTTCTATTCAGCACCAGGCAAAAGCCCTACCTTCGACGGCGCTTCAGCAGCTGGCTTGAGACTCACTTGCTTGGAAGAAACTCACAAGCTACACCACTTCTCTTCCAAAACAAGGACCGACCGGCCAAAGCCGACTACGAAACCGCGCTGACAGAGCGGCATCTGGTACTGAAGAGAGTTGTCCTTCCTTTCCCGCAGAGATGGATGCAGGACATTGGGAGCCAGCTGTCTGGCAGTACTAAATGCCGTGTTTTGTCTAATAGTCGCGCCTCTCCCTAATAAACGCCCCCCCCCCCCCCCCCTCTACCCTTCCATCGCCGCCTCCTCCCCCCCTGGTAAATGAATATACTGACACATACTCGAATGGCCAGGGCTGTCGTAGTCATCGCAAAAAGTCTCCAGAGAATCGTCAGTGCCCTCATCGCTGTCAATGAGCACGGTTTGGGGCCGCTATTGCGGGGGGCCGCTATTGCGGGATTTGTTTTGGTCAAAAGTTCTTAAGGCCATTTTGATTGTATTGTCCCAAAACGCCCAAAAAACCATAATATGTTTGTTACTTTGTTTTCGAACATTTTTGTTGTTTTTTTTCAATTGCGGGGGGGCAGCAATTGCGAAAATTTTTGGGGTCAAATGTTCTTAGGCATTTTGATTCTATTGTCCTAAAACGCCTAAAAACCATAAAATGTTTGTTACTTTTAAAAAACTTCAATAACGGGTGAAGCTTTATATTCTAACTCCATCCCACGTTTGACTCTCAACGGGCTAACTCCAGGCCCCGACGCTGATGCTGGACACAAACGTGACAAAAAGTAACGCGTCCAGGTTTTAGGTGAAACTCCCCGGACTGGATAAGTCGGTCAGGCGGGGTGGCGGGTGCGGCCTAGGCTGAGCGCTATCGGTAAACCCCGATTTTTTATATTTTTTAAAAGTAATAAAAATGTTATGCTTTTTTCAGCGTTTAAGGACAAAAGAATCAAAATGGCCTAAGGACTTTTGACCCAAAAAATCCCGCATTCGCGGCCCCTCGCAATATTTAAAAAAACGAAAATTTTCAACCAAAAAAAAGTAACAACAATTTTATGGGTTTTTGGGCGTTTTAGGACAAAAGAATCAAAATGGTCTAAGAATTTTTGACCAAAACAAATCCAACAATAGCGGCCCCCCGCAATAGCGGCCCTCCGCAATAGAGCGCCGACCCCGTGAGCACAATGGAGCGCTGGTTTTTCAGAGCGTCCTCCGCCAGTTGCACTTCCGTCTCGGAAAATCCCTTGAACTCAACGTCGGACTCGTCAGTATCCTCGGCCAGGAAGAGATTATCTTCACTCCCGTAGATTTTTTATAAAGCTCTCTGATTGGTGATTAACTTTCCTCATTGTCCTGCCTAGCTTTGTTCAGAGAAAACGGTGAGTGATGTGGACTCAAATAGTCTCGCCCCCCGGCAAATATTCACGCGCTCGGCGCGACTTTTAGACAAAATACGGTATAAGCAAAACCGTCATTTATTCCATTTAGTCTAGAAGCTGAAATCTGTAGCTTACAAAAAAAATGGAACGCTAAACGTTGAGGGTTACAAGCATCCACTTGGGCGAAATGGAGAGTCTAGACATAGAGCTATGTGTTCTAAGTAGGTGGACATTCTGAATTTGGTTTGTTTGGCCGCCATGACACTTTTCAAAATGGCCGCCACAATCTACACTTTTCTTCATATCTCAGCTAATATTTGGGATAAACTCAAAAACTTGGAGTCAATTCCTATGTTTTGCATGATGACAAAGTCAATTGTGGCCAAAAAAAATAAACATAACATTCACAATTTCTAACAAAACTTAAATATTTGACAAAATAGCTTGGCGATGTACGAATTCGGTAAGTATTATCTTTCTGAATTTGCTATCTTAAACAATGCATATCAGTGTGATCTGGATGAAATGTTTACTACTAGAACAATGTAGTTTAGGTGGGTGGATATTCTAAATTTGCTTTGGATGGCTATAATGACAGATTTAAAACGGCTGCCAAAATCGGGATTGGCGTAAAACTGCCTCACGAGTTCGTATAGGTAGATTGGCAAACAAAACAACCATGTCTATGTGATTTGGCAAGAAAAGTACAAGTATGATGTAACACATAGGACT
>JAWQFJ010001173.1:167826-178896 GCA_034096865.1 Theodoxus fluviatilis
CAGCAGGAGGAGGAGGAGCAGGAGGAGGAGGAGGAGCGGGAGCAGAAGGAGGAGGAGAAGAAGAAGGAGGAGGAGGAGGAGGAGGAGGAGGAGGAGCGGGAGCAGAAGGAGGAGGAGAAGGAGCAGCAGGAGGAGGAGGAGCAGCAGGAGGAGGAGGAGGAGCGGGAGCAGGAAGGAGGAGGAGGAGGAGCAGGAGGAGGAGGAGCAGGAGGAGGAGGAGGAGGAGGAGGAGGAGGAGGAGGAGGAGGAGGAGGAGGAGGAGGAGGAGGAGGAGGAGAAGGAGAAGGAGAGAAGGAGAAGGAGGAGGAGGAGGAGGAGGAGGAGGAGGAGGAGGAGGAGGAGGAGGAGGAGGAGGAGGAGGAGGAGGAGGAGGAGGAGGAGGAGGAGGAGGAGTATATCGCTGCCACCGACGACGAGGAGGGACAAAAATGGAAAGAAATAGATAATTGCCTCATGAAGTAATGATGCGAAAGGCAGGAAAGAAGGGTAGTGAAGAATTTCAAAAAGGGAGAGGAATGCATGGAAGAGGTGGAACAGAGGTTCATTCAAGAATGAATATGGAAAAAAATAATTGACCCGGAACAGGTGGAAGAAGTGGCAGGACCCAAAATAACTAAGGCAGAAAATGTGCCACAGTTGATAGTTGGATGCAAAAGAGGGGAACACTTGAAAACGGTGGGACGAGGAAGTGAAGTTAGGGACAGATGCAGAGAGAAGAAAGGAGTTAGCATACATAGACAGAGAAAAGGCGAGCTCAGCGCATGCACTCACCCGTCTCCACCACCACCACGCGGTGTGTGTTTACACGCGAGCTGTCAATTGCACTTGGCTGCTGCTTCCATGCAGTCTGACTCAGAGCAAGCAATGCGACAAGGCCTGCTGTTACACACACTATTTGCAGTATGAGCAACACCGAGCACATCCAGAATCTCCAAAGTAAATCCTTCCTGACCTAGACTGTTTTGAGGGGTGCGAGAATACTATTTACATACCTCGTAACGTGGCGGGCTTTCCGAAGCTGCCGTCTGCCGACACAGAGAGTCTGGGTCTGGGTTGACTCAGTGAGAAATGATGTAATTCCCACAAACCCACAACGAGCGTCCAACCACCGCGCTCACTGCTTCGAATTAACACATTTCAGCAACATTTCTTCAAATGTTTCTCGATATTCAGAAATATCTTCCGAACAGTGAGCGATACTGCGGTGTCGTCTGCCAACCTGGCAGCTCAGCAGGAAGCCACGTGCAGGCGCATGCTCATCGAACGAGTTTTACATCGGCCCGGCCCAGCCCGCAACATCTGGAGTCTATAAAGACTCCCACGCTGGCTGAACGGCCATGCAGCGTGTGTGCTGAGGGGTGTATTTAAAACTAGCACACGTGCGGTAGGTCTGTGTTAAACATCTAAGCCGCATTCAGTTGGAAGTGGTTTATTCCGCCACATTCACATCACTACATATGACTTAGCAGGGGCGGATCAGTTCATTTTTGGGGGGTTTCCAAACTTATTTTTAGGAAGGGGGGGGGGGGGGGGGGGGGGTTAAGGCTGTGAAGGCGCGCAGCGCTGAACCGACAGCACGAAGCGGGGGGGGGGGGGGGGGGGGGGGGGGTAAGGCTACAAAATGGTGCAATCTGGTGCATTCTGATGACGATCATTGCCAGTTTCAGGCAGCAGATTTTGTTACTGAAGGAAACATTTTTTTCTTTTGCTCTGTGTGTGTGTGTGTGTGTGTAGGGGGGGGGGTGTTTCCGAAAACCCCGGAAACCCCCCCTCGTCCGCCCCTGCTTAGCATGAATTACAGAATGCTCTGCCTAAATGCTATCGACATTGTTAAGAAGTTATTTGACTGCTTTCCTTCAACAAGGTTTGAATCAGAATGGATGACAATTGGACAAAATTATAAGCAGCATACAGTGAATTTCTCCATTCACTTTTCAGTGTTTGTTCGAGGCGGTTCCATTGAACCAAGTGGTCAGTGCACCATGGTTGCGAGGCTGTGACGGATGTTTGAAAGATTTTTACATGACACCTCGAGAGTCATTCGATGTCCCCCGTGACCCATCTGGAGCTGGAACCCCTGGCTGCCAAGCTTTCGGGACTGACTATACTGTTGAATGGTGCCTATTTAGTAGCTATCAAGTCATAATACAGTGAATGCGCAATTAATGTTTTCCAGAGGCTTGTCGTTTTCAAAGACTATTTCGCCAGGCTTTCGCTTTTTGTTGTAGAGCCATACAGTAGTTGTTAGTTTCAGTTCTGTCTGTGCTTTGGATGGGATTGGTTATCGCTTTTTTATCATCGTAAATTTCTTCTCTGACCTGATTGTAATGGGATCAGTTTCTATAATGACGAAGGCAGTACTTTCTCCGAGCTTCAACATAGACAAAGCGTCTTGCAATGACATGCTTACCATATAGTGTGCAATTGACACAGTGCCATTTTCAAGGGAGACTATTCGTCTAGGTTTGGTTGCAGAATGTTTCACATCGTCCCAATTTGCATCAAACTTTAGTTCAGAAAAAGCAAAGGAACCCGGGGACAAAAACTGCGCAGGTAGTATGAAAAGTGTATACAAAAAACAATGAAATCCGATTATTGCTTTTTAAAAAAGAGCCATGCAGGGCCGGACTAGGGGGGGGGGGGGGGTTACAGGGGTTGCGTAGACCCCCCCCCCCCCCCCCCCCAGCCTAAACATGTACCTCCTTATGTAGTTTATTTTTGTTGCTTTTTTCTTGGGGGAGGGGGAGGGGGATGGGCTGGGGAGAAAATTCAAGCCTCCCCCCCCCCCCGGACCTCCTTTTGCACCCCCCCCCCACCCCCCATCCCCCCCCTTCACTGTACTTAGTCCGGCCCTGCCATGAAGTGTAAGATTTTACATAATTATATCATATTTCTCACGTATCTCTGCATATTAACGTATCTCTGCATGTTATAATCTTAAATAATGTATATTCTCTCTCTCTCTCTCTCTCTCTCTCTCTCTCTCTCTCTCTCTCTCTCTCTCTCTCTCTCTCTGTGTGTGCGTGTGTGCGCGCGTTTCTGCATTCTCTTGAGAAATGTCTTCAACAACAACTTTAAGGGACGCAGTATACATGTACATGTGTGTAGCTGGTTAGAACTGCGCTGAGTCGCTGAATGCAATTAGTGAAACTAAACCTTCACAGGAAATGATACGTTCTGTGTAACAGGCTGCCTGGTGCGCTGAGAGCAAGTGTGTTGTAAACTCTGTCATATGAAAGCTAGCATTGACTTTTCGAAAGGGATGAGCTGCACGAGAATGACAACTTTGATAAATGTGTTGCAATGTTTCTGGAACTTGTGTAGAAATTTAATATAGAATGAAAATCAAGCCTGCTGCGTACCTGAGATATGTAACAGAGAACGTCTCAATGGATGTCTACTATTCCTCACCAGTATGCAGCATGCGGTCGCACACCTGTCATAACTTCACCATCAGCACGATCAGCTGTATTTATTCTGCGACTGTCCATTTGCCACCTGCTACCTGTCGTCCATTATTGCCTTTCACAGGGACAGACCAGCTTACATGTTCGACAGCAGGCGATCAATGAAAAATGAATAATAGAATCCCACCAATAAATGTGCAAAGCGTCCCGCCATCGGCATCGGCATAAAATGGCATCTGTGACAGGTAAGCTGGACTGTTTAGCAAGATAAATGGAGCACATTCGTCTCTTCCCTGATTGCTAGTTCACTACACAGATGAGACTTAATTGCAATCGAAGTACCACACGTGATGATGGAGAATAATGTGGACTTTGGTGTGAACGTATTGTAAGATGTGACGAAACTCGGATAAACTGTTCTTATACATCTCTCGGTAGGAAGACAACACGGCTTCTTTCCCGCTATTTTGTCGATTTACGTGAAAACATCATTAATTTTTATTGGGATACTTCTACCGGCTCCTCAACCCTCTCGCGTTGCGTCCGAAGTGCCTATACTGGTGACGTGAACGTGATGGTAGTTATATGCAGTGCCTGATCACTCGGCCCTGTGATCATTGGAGCTTCTGATCAGTCCTGAGGACAAACACAGAAACAGAACAGGAGGCAGGTCACTCGCATTCGGGGCAAATGCCGTCGTCGGTTGACCATCGGTGTCTTTGTTGGTGGGTGAGGGAGTGCCTCCTCAGTCCTATCCTGGGCGTACACATTCTGGGACAGTGGGGCACTGGAAGGAGGCGAGAGGTGGTGCAGATGCAGAGGCCTTCCCGCGGTGCCTGGCGGCGGTGATCTTTTCTTGGCGGCACTCTTCAAACATTTTGACGGCCATGTTGGTTGCTGCACGCCAGCCAGCTCTGTCCTGGGCGCCGTTTTCCAGCTCTGCCACAGCAACACCCGCATAGTACAGGTTCTCCTTGACACATTCTTTATAGCGCTTCCTTGGTCGCCCGGGGTTTCTGTGTCCCTGCAGAAGTACCCCTTGAGGAGCTGACGTGGGATACGGGAACTGTTCACGCGATCACATGGCCCGTCCAGCAAAGCTGGGCCTTTACAATCATGGCCTCTATGCTGACAAGGCTGGCTCTGCCTAGGACTTCAAGATTAGTCAATCTGTCCTGCCACCTGATGCCTATGAATAACTTGAGTGACCTCGTACGGAAACACTCAAGCTGTCTTAAGAGTTTCTTGCACAGTGCCCACCTCGTACGGGCCTAATAACGGTTGCCTTAACTCACAGTTCTCCCAGGTACCCGATTCTACTCCTGTACGGGTAGTTTACTACTGTGTGGGTAGTTTACTACTGTGTGGGTAGTTTACTACTACATGGGTAGTTTACTATTGCGTGGGTAGTTTACTACTGTGTGGGTAGTTTACTACTACATGGGTAGTTTACTACTGTGTGGGTAGTTTACTACTGTGCGGGTAGTTTACTACTACATGGGTAGTTTACTACTGTGTGGGTAGTTTACTACTGTGTGGGTAGTTTACCTACTGTGTGGGTAGTTTACTACTGTGTGAGTAGTTTACTACTACATGGTTAGTTTACTACTGCGTGGGTAGTTTACTACTGTGTGGGTAGTTTACTACCGTGTGGGTAGTTTACTACTGTATGAGTAGTTTACCACTGTGTGGGTAGTTTACTACTACATGGGTAGTTTACTACTGCGTGGGTAGTTTTAAAAGTGAGGGAAGTTTACTACTGTGTGGGTAGTTTACTACTGTGTGGGTAGTTTATTACCGTGTAGGTAGATTACGACTGTGTAGGTAGTTTACTACTGTATGGTTAGTTTACTACTGCAAGGGAAGTTTACTAATGTGTGGGTAGTTTACTACTGTGTGGGTAGTTTACCACTGTGTGGGAAGTTTACCACTGTGTGGGTAGTTTACCACTGTGTGGGTAGTTTACTACTGTGTGGGTATTTTACTACTGCGTGGGTAGTTTACTACTGTGTGGGTAGTTTACTACTGCGTGGGTAGTTAACTACTGCTTGGTAGTTTACCACTGTGTGGGTAGTTTACTACTGCGTGGGTAGTTTTAAAATGTGAGGGAAGTTTACTACTGTGTGGGTAGTTAAAAATGTGAGGGAAGTTTACTACTGTGTGGGTAGTTTCTTACCGTGTAGGTAGTTTACAACTGTGTAGGTAATTTACTACTGTATGGTTAGTTTACTACTGTGAGGGATGTTTACTACCGTGTGGGTAGTTTACTACTGTATGGGTAGTTTATTACTGTGTGAGTAGTTTACTATAATGTGAATAGTTTAGCCTACTACTGGTTGTGTAGTTTACCACTGTGTAGGTAGTTTACTACTGTGTGGGTAGTTTACTACCGTGTGGGTAGTTTACTACTGTGTGGGTAGTTTATTACTGTGCGTGTAGTTTACTATAATGTGAATAGTTTACTACTGGTTGCGTAGTTTACCACTGTGTAGGTAGTTTACTACTGTGTGGGTAGTTTACTACTGCGTGTGCTATTTACTTCGGTGTGGGTAGTTGGCTACTGTGTGGGTAGTTTATTACTGTATGGATAGGGACAAGTTAGACACCTCACTCGAAGATATAACGTTTTATACGTGTACCTTTGAAACTTGTACCTGGCACCCTCGAGTTGCAACGGGCGAGTGTTGCAAGCAATGGACGAGGCGTGGTACTTTGCAAAACACTACGCACCTCCATTCGTGGAACTCGTGGTTTTATATCCACGTTCTGAGCAGTTCTGTAACATGACGATCGATGCCCGCTGTCTGTAGCCGTAGGGGCCTACCTGATTCGGTGCTTTCATAAGTGAACAAGGAATGAATAAATGCATGAATAAACGAACAAGCGAATGAATGAGTGAATGAATGAACGAAAGAGTGAAGTAAGTATCACCGTCTGTCAGCCTTTAAATGCTGTGTAAAACCATTGATTACGAAAATACCTAGAGCCAGTTAGAGAAAGAGCAAATCGAATAGGGAATTCCCAAGCTATTCGCCTGTTAGGACTCGCTTATAGGACGCAGTAGGTCTGTTTTCTTTACCCCAACCTACGGGGAACATAGGTGATCAGCAGGTGACTGACGTTCAGCTTACAGTATAATGTACGCACGCAGTTCTCTGTCTCTCTGCTTCATCTCATCGGCCTACATTTAATGGCACGCTTGAGATCGTTGATGTATCTTTCTGTGTGTTGCTGTTAATATGATAGAGAGTTAGGCGGTGTATTACCTTTTCCCATGGGTATATATGAAATGCATGTGTTTATCTGTGTGTCTGAATGTATGTGTTACCATCTGAGGAAGTCCAGGAGCACGTTTGCACACGTGTGTGTGTGTGTGTGTGTGTGTGTGTGTGTGTGTGTGTGTGTGTGTGTGTGTGTGTGTGTGTGTGTGTGTGCGCGCTCACCCATGTAATAAAGCTTTTTGTTCTTGTCGGAATGCTTTCCTGTACTTCTGCCTTCTTGTCCATTTATCTCTCTCTCTCTCGTCCATCTGACAGGCAGTCTGTCCCTCCGTTCTCTGTTCGTCTGTCCATCTCTTTCATTGGTACGCTGGAAGTTCGACACGAGTTATGTTTGTCGGTTGGGTGGGCTATCTAGTACAAGTTGACGCTGCTTAGAGGGCAAGGGAGATTACTCTTGTACATCGATTCGTATTTGAAGTACCCAAACTAGAGTTACACTTCATGTCAGAATTACCCAGAGCAATAACTGGGTGTGACCACATTGAAAGTTACACGTCTTATCATGATTGCCCAAGGTGTTTATTGCTACGTGTCAACTGTCCACTTGTAACTCCTCTTTGCCATGAACTGTTTTATGTGTCTGCACTGTCTCCCCATTTTAGTAGTGTTTCGTGCCGTTCGTGTCTGTCGTGATGCGTAATCAAAGAGAGAGATGGCGAGGCGTCCGTTTAGGGTACCTGCTTTATTCAACTGACTACAAGACACGCGGGGAAAGTAGGACGCGCGGGGGAAACACGAAGAGCCGAAGGGAGGGAGGGAGATAACTCGTCTTGGCATACTAGCTACACGTAACAAGTAGTTACTTTCTATTCTGCAACTAATACCCTGTAATAATGTCTCCGTGTGCTTTAATCAAAATTGTGTGTGTGTGTGTGTGTGTGTGTGTGTGTGTGTGTGTGTGTGTGTGTGTGTGTGTGTGTGTGTGTGTGTGTGTGTGTGTGTGTGTCTCACAAAAAAGAATCCGAAGGTAGATTTGGGGGGGGGGTTGGGAGGTGGGGGGGAAGGTTGAGTAGTACTCACAACAACAAATTCACTCTACGTTTATCTCGCATAATTTTCCCCCCAGTTCTATTTTTCCTGTGTATCGCTGTAGATAAATTCACTGAGATAAAAGGACCATTGAACCATTAAAATGTTGTGTATTTTCCTTCCCAGTGCCACTGTGAAGTCAAAAATGTGTTTATGTTAATGTTCTGCATGTTTTGCAGAGCTGTGCTTTCGTATTCCCTACAGCTTAAATAATTTAGTCCTTGAAAATTCGACACGAGAGCGCATCCATTAATTCATGTCAGTTTTTCAGCTAGATGAAGAAAAATGTGTTTGTACAGCACATTTGCAAGCGTAAGAAAGCAATAAATGTGATATATAGATTCAAGCAGAATTTATTAGTTGCATCCTTAAACTCTTACGTACTCTTTGAACTCTTTCCTACTTGTTTGATTAATTGCAGACAATTATGCTTCTTTTTTCTTTTATGGAACTTGATTTTCATTTCAAACAACATGTAGAAAAAACGAGTGTGTGCGCACGTGTGTTCCTTTGTATGTGTGTTTGTGCGCGCGCGCGTGTGTGTAGATGTGTGTGTGTGTGTGTGTGTGTAGATGTGTGTCTGTCTGGAGATGTGTGTGTGTGTGTCTGTAGATACATGTGTTGTGTATACGTGCGTGAATGTAAACGATAATTCATGCTTTCAATCTGTTTATGCATAACATGAAGAACCATTCTGACAAAGCTTGTTCAAAAGCACTCAACAACGCAAGACCCTGCATTCATCAGTCTCCACGTTTTGTCTCACTCCATTTTCCTAGCGCCCATTTTCATGACTCAGTTGTATTTTTCTTCCGATGCGCTGAAGACCATTGCAGTATATGAGATCATATAAATATGAGACCTGTGACGAAGAATTTCATCTGATGAGGAAGTATCCAGCGGCAGCAGCCGTAGGTGATTCTGAGATGGCATGGCGAAAGTTACAAATCTTGATTTGTCTGATGGATGTATTCGTGAGCTCAATCTGATCTCTCTCTCTCTCTCTCTCTCTCTCTCTCTCTCGCTCTCTCTCTCTCGCTCTCTCTCTCTCTCTCGTTTTCTCTCTCTCTCGCTCTCTCTCTCTCTCGTTTTCTCTCTCTCTCGCTCTATCTCTCTCTCTCTCTCTCTCGCTCTCTCTCTCTCTCTCTCTCTCTCTCTCTCTCTCTCTCTCTCTCTCTCTCACTCTCTCTCTCTCTCTCTCAAATTCTGTATCATTTATAGCGCCGGTATGCAGCTGCAAACAAACCAGAATGATGTTGCAATGTTTGAAGGACAAAGTTGCTGCAAAGATGATAATGAAAACGTGCCATTGGTCATTATTCATTTTCTAAACGGGGAGGGGGGGGGGGGGTCTCGGAAGATTGGCTGGTCATCGTAGCGGAGAAGATATTTCGGAAGATAAAACTTGTAATAATAAACTCTCCTAAATTGTTGGGATGGAATATATTTAGGGAGAACACTTCCCTATACCTGGAATTTTTCATTATAAAAAATGTAACGGTAAGATATCTCTCTAAACGTCGCTTATCATTGACGACCAAGTAGAGCTGTAAACCTCGGAGATCTTAATAATAGGAGGTGTACAGTAACATTCTTTGGGTATCATTCATTTCCTTACATTGGTCTGAATTTATAAGAGGACTTTGACGATTCTGTTTTAAGAACCCGTGTTGAACGTTTATCTATTTTGTCTAGTTTGGCGAATCATTGCAAGAACTGCGTTGGACAGGGACAAGAAAAGCCCCCGCCAGGCGAGGAAGGGTCGTCTCTTTGTAGGAATATTCAGGATAAGCCGGTATTGGACGTCCCATTCTCGACTGGATACGCTCTTTTTTTAACATCACAACCCCCACTCCACCTCCTTTCAATCTCCCTCCATCCCGCTAACCATGACCGAAAATCTTCGGCTGTTTCTGTTCTCTAGCAGAACTTTCCTCGGCGTCAAAAGGACATCTGAATGCAGTTCCTGTTCCTTCAACATATCTGGCAATTTTCTTGAAATAAAAGTTTCGTGCTACAGCAATTTTCAGCGCCTATCTGGCTGTCTCTCCCTAATTCTTTCTGCCTGTTTCACAGCAATTGCATGGCAGCCTTTGATCTGAGTCTCGTGGATAATGCATGCAGCCCACATGTCAATGCACACCGCGATTTAAAAAAGCCCCAAACCCATCCATCGCACACACCCTCCCCTCCCCTTGCACCAGCAACATCTGGAATCTCCACTGAGATCAGACCATGTCAGACAAGTCAGCATGCAGGCAGATGGAGCGTGACTTCCCTGTAGCAGGCAGTGTTGCAAGTCCGTTACAAAACGTGCCTTGTAAGTTGTATTGTGTTATAAGTATGCCCTTTCAAAGTCAGTAGTCTTTACTCTCGCCTCAGCCTCAAGTATGCTCGCCCTCTCAGTTGTATATAAGTATGCCCTTTCAAAGGCAATCTTTTTACTATTTCCTCGGCCTTAAGTTTCTCTCAGTTGTATATAAGTATGCCCTTTCAAAGGCAATCTTTTTACTATTTCCTCGGCCTTAAGTTTCTCTCAGTTGTATATAAGTATGCCCTTTCAAAGGCAATCTTTTTACTATTTCCTCGGCCTTAAGTTTCTCTCAGTTGTATATAAGTATGCCCTTTCAAGGCAATCTTTTTACTATTTCCTCGGCCTTAAGTTTCTCTCAGTTGTATATACGTATGCCCTTTCAAAGGCAATCTTTTTACTATTTCCTCGGCCTTAAGTTTCTCTCAGTTGTATATAAGTATGCCCTTTCAAAGGCAATCTTTTTTACTATTTCCTCGGCCTTAAGTTTCTCTCAGTTGTATATAAGTATGGCCCTTTCAAAGGCAATCTTTTACTATTTCCTCGGCCTTAAGTTTCTCTCAGTTGTATATAAGTATGCCCTTTCAAAGGCAATCTTTTTACTATTTCCTCGGCCTTAAGTTCCTCTCAGTTGTAAATAAGTATGCCCTTTCAAAGCCAGTCTTTTTACTATTTCCTAGGCCTTAAGTTTCTCTCAGTTGTATATAAGTATGCCCTTTCAAAGGCAATCTTTTTACTATTTCCTCGGCCTTAAGTTCCTCTCAGTTGTACATAAGTATTTCCTTTCAAAGCCAGTCATTTTACAATTTGCTCAGCCTCAATTTTTGCCAGTCCTCTCTCAGTTGTATATAAGTATGTTCTTTCAAAGTCGGTGTTTTTACTATTTCCTCAGCCTCACGTTTGCCCATCGTCTCAGTTGTATATAAGTATGCCCTTTCAAAGTCAGTCTTTTTACTATCTTCTCAGCCTGAATTTTGCTGTCCTCTCTCACACTCGTGCGGGTGCGGACATGAATTTTGCATCACTCCATGCCTTTGTTGTG
>JAWQFJ010001174.1:0-15000 GCA_034096865.1 Theodoxus fluviatilis
ATTCAGCGTGCGTTAATCGTTGAAGCACCAGACAATTTGGGACAAAAGTATCATCATTTTAAGGAGTACTTGTTTGAAAATTTTCTGCATTTGTCAGTTTTTGAATCAATCTGCTGTAAAAATAATAACAAGAATTAGAATTTTTTTTTACAACGGGTGTATTGTGCGTGAGTTTGGTCGTGCGCCATACACTTTTCTCTTTAAAATTGTCATGTATCACAGTACGCTAGGTCATGGAAAATGTTGTTGAAGGTCATGGAAAGTCATGGAAAAGTCATGGAATTTTGTATCTAAAAACCTGTACGAACCCTGTAATAATTATGTGAGGCACATGTTATACTTTCATCATGAGACACATTTGGTCACATATCAAGGTCAAGGTCACTTTGACCCTAATGAAATGTGACCAAAATGGGGTAGTGAACCACTAAAAGTGACCATATCTCATGGTAGCAGACCTGTTTACCCTTCCGCAATTTGCGGAAATCTTCTGATTTTGAGTCCGAGTCTCCGCTTTTACGGACGATCTTCCGGCCGATATTTCGCTGAAAAAATCGAAATCTTCCTCTTGAAGATCAAAACTTTCCGCATTTTTCTGGTTATTTATCAAATCTTCCTCATAAGGGTTTTTGGGGGTAAACAGGTCTGTGGTAGAAAGTGCCAATAAGCACCATTGTGCTTCCTATGTTTTGAATTAACAGCTTTGTGTTGCATGACCTTGAATGACCTTGACCTTGGGTCAAGGCCACATGTATTTTGGTAGGAAAAATGTGTAAAGCATTCCTTAGTTTAGTGTATGATGTCATTGCTAGGTGTAGTTGATTGGCCTTGACCTTGAAGGTCACCTGAAGGTCAAGGTCATGTAAAGGTCAAGGTCAAGCATGTGAGTCGTATGGGCTTTGCCCTTCTTGTTTTCCATGTTACCTGAAACGCATCAAGGCTCTATTTGTTTTTACTCTAACCAGCTCTGTTCATTTTGAAGTCTATGCACTTGCATAACCTGGAATGATTAAAAGACCATAAACCTCCATTCATTCATGCAGGTGTGGTTGAGAGCAGCAGTGGATGGGAAAAGGAGCTATGATGAATGGTACTTGCCCTCTCTGAGCAACTTGACGAGATTATTGCCTCTGTGTACTCAAGCCTGAGCTCCCTGTCTAGATTCCTGAAATCGTGCTAGAATAAGCTGCTGGTAGATGGACCACACCAGTTTGTGCATAAAGCACACATTGTTCAGACCCCCAGGGGTTGGGGGTACACTAGACCCACCATGTCTCCCTATGCAGTTATTATAAGGCAAAAAATTTGTTTGGGGTCATCCAACTGACCCACAATTTTGCCGCTGACTCAACACTTTTTTCGCTGTTGGAAATGCACGTACTCTCTCTCTCTCTCTCACTCTCACACACACACACACACAGTGAGTGCCTAAAATGTGTAAATCCTTCACCGGAATCAATAACTTCAATTAGTTTATGTGTATGAAATGCTTTCTTAGTGTATGAAACATCAGTTACTATACAAAACGTTATTTTCCCATGTCTATGAAAGTGCCTATCCTACCTACTTACTTGCCTTACTTGCCAACTTTTTTCCTTTTTTGACTCACATGTTACCTGAAACGCATCAAGGCTCTATTTGTTTTTACTCTAACCAGCTCTGTTCATTTTGAAGTCTATGCACTTGCATAACCTGGAATGATTTAAGACCATAAACCTCCATTCATTCATGCAGGTGTGGTTGAGAGCAGCAGTGGATGGGAAAAGGAGCTATGATGAATGGTACTTGCCCTCTCTGAGCAACTTGACGAGATTATTGCCTCTGTGTACTCAAGCCTGAGCTCCCTGCCTAGATTCCTGAAATCGTGCTAGAATAAGCTGCTTGTAGATGGAATCGCCTCATAATGTACAATTTTTCACTACTGACCTGTAATGGATTCATGGTGTTCAGCTGTTATTTGCAGGATACTAGGCCGTCATTGTGATTGATGTGGTACATACACACACCCAACCCCACCCCACCCATATGTTTTTTCCTTTTTTAAGAGCCATTTTTGGAACAACATATTGAGTTGGAGCCAGTTTTTTCATGTCAGAATCTAGAGACTTGTTTTTGTTTTGGAAAAGGAATTTTTGTGAAAAACTATTTTGTATCAATGTCTCACTTTAGTAGCCACTAATCTGTACTACCATTGTGCTTAAAAACCCTCATTGTACATTACTTGTTTTCTTGAAAGAATTGAAAGTTATTTGTCAGTAAACCTTAACTCACTGGAGTCGTGGCTAAATATTGTGATTGTTCTCCGGAATCGTAAGTTTTTCATGCATTTTCAAACATATAATCAAAATACAAAGGCATAAGATAACAAGACACATTATATCTCAAATGAAAGCTCTTTATTTACTCTGTACGTCCAAATAATGATCTAAGTGACTAAAAGTGCTAATTATGAATTACACACCATAGAATTGAGTGTGTACATGCGCAAAAATGAAAAAGTAGGAAAAAACCTTGTAGACCAGGAGATCCGGTGAAAGGAGGATTGAACGGATAGTTCCGCGTGTTCCTCACCCAGTCATCATCGTCATCATCATTGTTGTCGCTGTCATCATCATCCCCTTCAACAGAGGCATGGCAAGAAGAATCCCTTCTAACTGCACTGCGGGGACTTGCACGAGTTTGGCGAGGTGTCGATCCCTACAGACTCCTGGTGCTCGGTTGAGGCGACCTTGAACTGCTCGTGTCGGCCGAACTTTCTTCGTCACTGTCACTCCAATCGCCATGATCATCGGCGATTTCCATGAATTCATGATCACTATCATCACTTTCATCACTCTTCTTCTGATAGACAATGAATAAGAGCATCTTCCTCAGAGCCGTCAGAAATCGCAAGTTCCAGTGTCTCTGTTCGTCGCTCTCTCGCCATTTTGTCAACACGTAGACCATACGCACAAAAGTTACGATTTCTGATCATTGGTATAAACGATCGACTAAAGGGAGCTAAATCTGCTTGCACATTCCTTCAGTCACACAGGCAAACAAGATTTATCTCCCTTAGACCAGTAGAACCAGAGCGAGAAATTTGAGATCGCATCACAAACAATCTCGCAATACGACTCTGGTGGAAGGAAGCCTATCGCAAATAATCTCGCGATACGACTCCAGTGAGTTAACAAACCACTACCACCATGACCTGAATTGAAACTCCCATTGTATTTGCACTTGCCCTCTCTGAAAAAAGTGACGAGACAATGAACCAGTGTACTCAACCTGAGCTCCACTTTTGCAGTTCTTAACTATAGTGTGTGCAGTGAACCAATTGTATTCTGTTAAAGATCAGGGAACTTGATTCCCAGACTAGCAGAGAATGACTGCTCTGTGTCTGAACACAAATAAATTTCTTTCTGTAAGCTTGTGTGTGGTGCTGTGAATGTAGTAAAGAACCGTTCTTTATCTGTGGAATTGAGTTGGAAAGGAATCTCATGTAATTATGATGAATGTCCAGAATTGGCCTTCTTTTGAGACTGATGCAAGAATGTCAGTGTGCTCAAAATTACTCCTTCTCAGCCAGTCCAGCACATAGTTTGTCAGACCCTGGGTTGCTTTGAATTGTTAGTAGCTGTATTTTGTTCTCCTTTACACTTAATCTTTATTATATTTTGAAGTAAGATCCCTAATTTGTAATCACATCATACACAAAAAGTTCTTGATGTCGTCAAAATCTTGCCACATTAGTTTGCTTCATAGGTAATACTTTTTATCAATTGCTGACTTGTGCAAAGGCCTTGGCAACATCTTGTAATAAGCTTTCCACCATCTGCTATATCTAAATTTGTTTGGAGTTGTTTTCTTGTGTTTAATTGGACTTAATTTAAACCAATGGAAAGTGTCAGAGACTGGCAAAAGGACAACATGATGTTACATGATGTTACTAAAAATCAATGCTTTAATAAGTGGCTGGTGAACGAATATTTGACAGTAACGTATGCATTTTGTGAGAAATGTGTGCAAGTGGAGCAATGATGAACGGTACTTGCCCTCTCTGAAAACATTGACGAGATTTAAGACCTTTTAATGTACTCAACTTGAGCTCCACTTTCAACTTCATTCACAATCTGATGAAATTATTATTTTTAGTAAGGTAGTAAATAAAGTGGAAACAAAACATGTTTAAGCCCAGGAAATAATCAGGGGCAGTCTTAAATACCCAAGTCTTATATATTTTTGCTGTTGATTGATTAGAACCATCGTAATGTCCTATGCTCCTCCAATAAGTCTATAGAGCTTGTCCTATGCTTAGATTTAAAGGATAGTGTCTTAGGCTGTAATGTGAAAGAGCTTTTGGCTTTTGCAGTCTTGTGTGTAGACTATTGGCAGGATTTTTTTATCGGCTGCTCGGTAGCAGGGCAGGATTATATTTTTGGAAAGATGAAAGAATCCCCAAGTTCTCGCAGCATGATTCATAGACTGCAAATGTCAAGGGAAACAGAGATTTGACTTGCTTCTACTTGAACACCAGTGATTTGGGTAGTTACTGGCCTTACTTATCCTACAGTGATTGGCTGTAGAACCTTATCTTTTCATCCATCCATCCTTTGGGGTTGATAGACATATGGGGTAAGTACATACAAGAGAATTTTCTTGTGAGTTAGATGTTGCTGGTATCCTGGTGACTGAATTTTTGCATTCTGGTAATTATTATCTTTGCTCTCTGCAGGTGTGTGCTCTGCGATTCACAGAGGGAGCCCGTGCCCGCATCCTGAAGGCTGGTGGTCAGGTCCTGACCTTCGACAAGTTGGCTGTCAAGACCCCACTGGGCAAGCAGACTGTTCTGCTGCAGGGTGAGTGCTTTGTAGGATTTTGTGTCATCTTTACTTTGCCATGAAGTAGATTAAGAATTGTGAGTGCATTGCTCCCTTACAGAGTTTGTTCTGTAAGGAGATAAATTTTGTGGCCTGCATTTCATTTGGTGATAAATGATTTGATGAATAATCCAGCTAAATCCTGATGTCACTTGTGTGTAATACCATTTTTACAGACTGATGAATCATACCCAGCTAGCACATATATGTCGGACCAATATTGGACAGATATCATATCCTATATTGGGCATATATTGGATCCGATATTGGGCCATTTTTGGAAGTGCAAATAGGGCAGATATTGGTCCGATATCGGCAGCCGATATCGACTCTGATATTGGCCCGAGATGTCTCCAATATTGGCTTATATTTTATGCCTGTATTCTCTATACGTAAAATGTGTGATTGCATGATTGTGTTCATGCTGTTATTTCAATACATGTATGTAACTGAGCAAATGATGCCTTCAAGGCCTCAGGTCTTGTCTAGATCCCTTGGGGATCTAGATTTCAGCAGGCCTGTCTAAGACTCATATAAATGATGTATGTGACCATATAATATTCACACCACATCTCAAAGTTGCACAATTTTACAATAAACTTGCTAGATTTTGGTTCTCAGACCTTAAATGGCACTGTGCATCCACCCAGCTCAAAATGCTTTATTCATCAATAAGTTTGCATGGATAACAGAAGATTTATTTTTAAAAGTCACTGCCGACAAGAGGTCATGCAATAGATGTAAATGATCAAATCTGAATTACCAGAGCCTCTCTGTCTCTCCATTTTCCCTGAGGACCTTCTTGGGGTCCTCCAGGGTTTTCACGTCCCCATTGGGGAAGGAAAACCCCTCAGGTAGGGTTGCATGGGATAGAGCATAGGATGGGCCACTCTCTGCTTCCCTATAGACCTCCACTTTCCTCAGCTTCTCCAAGATTTCTGCTTGGGCTCAAAAACACTTCTCGAAGTGAGGCTTGTAGTTGTAGCATTGGGACATAAAGGACTTCAGTTCCTCTGCCAAGAGATGAGAAACATGTCGGCTCAGTCTGATTGGCATATGTAAAATGAAAGAGGAATTGCCTGAACTCTGTGACTTTCCATCTGTCAACTTCCTTCAAACTATGGCATTTCCTAGAAAACTCTCTGGGAATGTAAGCTCTGAACATGTAGAGATTTTGTGAGATCTGCCCAATAGCATAATGTCCTAGCCAAATGCCCTTACTAACAGGACTCTCCAGCCAAAAGTTAGGCATTCTCCTCGTTACACTAAGGCAGACCAAATGCATATAGTCAAGTGGAAATTGAGTCACCATGCCAAGTGACAAATGTCGAAAAGGGGATTGCCCTACATGATATTTATCATCTGTCATTTGATCAAACTTTGAACTCCAAGACTCAAAAGATTTGCAGGACGGCATAAGATATTCAGTCCGACCAGTATATTTATTTCATAACATATGTTGGACTTTTAGAAAAGACTATGAAGCTCTTTGAGTAATTTGATAATGAACTGTACTGTAAAGGAATTTTTTTTCCGTGTCTTTTGAGGTTAGAGAGAATTTCAGAGGCTCTACGCGCGTTCTATTTTAAGAACTGACTCGCATCTTCACTGGCCCTCTCTCCTGTGAAGCTATCTGGCACTACTGATGTCATATAACTACAGAGCGCAGAGTCGAAAGCCTATAGAGCCTGCATGGGGCGATATAGGACCGATATCGCCCCAAGATCCTGTGCTAGCTGGGTAGATTTCAGATTAATTTGAAATTGTTTAAAAATGAAGTCCTGATTTGTGAATTATAAAAGTTATAATCATGTTGTGTTGCTCAGTCAAATATTATCATTTTTTTATAATCAATAATTGTAGTTGGGATAGAAGTTTAAAAAAAAATTGTCCTGGAACTGTGCTTTGTCTTGCACCAGATGATAACTGCTGTTTGTTTGCAGGACGCCGCAAGGCTCGTAAGGCCTACCGCCACTTCGGGCCTGCTCCAGGTGTGCCCCACAGCCACACCGCACCCTATGTGCGTGCCAAGGGCAGGAAGTTCGAGCGTGCTCGTGGCCGCAGGAAGAGCCGTGGCTTCAAGAACTAAGGCTCCATCTCTCAGTCCTAGAGGTCCGCTAGAGATGAATAAACCAAAGTCCAGTGTCTTCTGGCTTTTGAGAGACCCACCACTGTGTTTGCATTTTGTTTTGCCTGAACCATGTCAGTGTTACGACGGATTGGACAACCGACCTCTCGAGCGACTCCAGCCACTCTTCTCGGGACCCAACGTTGCACACAGCCCACGAGTTACGGGACACCAGTACTGCGTTCACTTCACCTGTGAACCCAGCGTCGCGTGCACGTGGTCTGCTGGACTTATAGTTCGTCCTAGCTTGCGCTAGGAAAGTAGGAAGCAGGACTCGGGCGCTTGAGTTCTTTACAGGATGTTTATTCCTGGACTGGACATAGCGAACAGCAATCACTAGTGTGCTCCACAGCAGTCACTAGTGACGCTCAGGCTGTGCCTCTACACGGCTCCAACAGCCTCTCACAGCGCTCTCAGCTTCCAGTAGCTCTTCAGTACATGTACATCGAATATATATAGTGCTTGCTTTGGGTCTGAGGCTAGTTCCCCTCGACCTTTTCCGTTTCCACCCCAAGGACCAATCCGGAGGTCAGACACTGTATGGGAAGTTAGAGAGGCTTCGAAGCCTCCACCCCCAACCCAGCATTCTGCTGACTCGCCTTCCTTTGTTCGCAAGGGGGGGCTGAGCCATCCTGACCCCTCCCCCAACGAACAAAAAAGCTGCTGAGTCATTCCGACCCCTTTGGCCACCTCTCTTTGTCTGCCAAGACAAAGGAAGGTGAGCGCCTCCACCCTCCACAAGCATGTTAGACAATTTTCATTTGCAAGCACAAACAATTCTACACATTCTTTGCTACATGAACAATCTACATCCACAAACACAAGCAATTCTACACAATTCTTTAGCTACACATTCTTCCACATTCACAAGCATGTCTACTTCACATTCTTTTGCAACATCAGCTTATGGCATGTGCACTTTCTAAAGCATGGATTAGATTAAATAAGGAAGAGGAGTATGGACTGTATTTAATGGGTTGGGCAGAGTCCTGCGAACAAACTCAGATAATTTAGTTTATGCAAGTGGGTGTCCTGTTTTTGCTGAAGTTGATTTATTCACAAACACTAAAGCACAAGTAGTAATGCCTGCTCTGCTCCAGAAATGAATGTTTCTCGGTTAATGATGAGGATTCATGAGATACAAGTCTTGAAACACTGAAAGTTTGAAGGGAAAGTGCCAAGTTACTGGTGTTTTTGACACAATATTCAAGGATATTTTCACAAATGCAAAGGCATATTTTGAAAGTATTGACTACTACAAAATAACACTTTCTGATCAATTGACGCAGATTCTCAAGTACTATATTGCATTGTGTACATGTGTGATGCGTGACAGAAATATCACTCTTGCATCGAAGATCAGGCTCATGCGCACGCTGGCCATCTCTGTATTCTTCTATGCATGCAAGTCCTATACACTTACATCTGAACTACAGAGAGGGATACAAGCCCTGAAAATGAGATGCTACCGCAAGATTCTGAACATCTCATATAAAGACCATGTCATGAATGAGAAAGTTGGCAACAGGATCAGGAGAGCATTTGGACAGTACGAAGACCTGCTCTCAATTGTGAAAAGCAGAAAGTTGAAGTGGTACGGTCACGTGTCAAGAGGCAGTGGGCTGGGCCCGTATTCACAACGGCGATTTATGTTAAGTCCGATTTATCTCTAAACTCAGACGATTCCAACTGCCTGTTCCGCTCTCCCTTGGCTGGAAACCAGTATATATAGCAAAGCGCAACCTAGGATCCTCTGACGAGCGTACCTTATCTAACCGATCAAGATAACGCGGGGCTAGGGGATAAATCGAGTGATAAAAAGATAAATCGCCGTTGTGAATACGGGCCCTGGCCAAGACCATCCTGCAAGGTACCGTACGGTACCAGGTGGGAGAAGGAGAGGCAGGCAGAGAAAGAGGTGGGAAGACAACATCAAAGAGTGGACAGGTTTGACCTTTGCTGACTCACAGCGAGCCACAGAGATTAGAGATCGATGGAGGAAGATTGTCCGAAAGTCATCAGTGGTGCCTCAACAACCCATCTCAGGGTTAATCTAACTTTGTCCTCTCGTTCAGTGCCAAGAGCTGAAATTGGCTTCAAGCATTGTTTTACCTTTATTGTGCGCACACAAAAAAATTTTGAAACTATAAATCACCAGGGCCCGTATTCACAACGGCGATTTATCTTTTTAACACTCGATTTATCCCCTAGCCCCGCTTTATCTTGATCGGTTAGATAAGGTACGCTCGTCCGAGGATCCTAGGTTGCGCTTTGCTATATATACTGGTTTCCAGCCAAGGGAGAGCGGAACAGGCAGTTGAAATCGTCTGAGTTTAGAGATAAATCGGAGTTAAATCGCCGTTGTGAATACGGGCCCAGCTCCTGACACCCCCCCCCATATCTAGTAGTCTCCCCACCTGCATGAATGCCTTGTCAGCCCCTCAATCTCTACTTACCTATTGAAACCTGTCTGTTGACCGGGGGTGGGGTGTGTGTTTCTAGACAGTAAGTTTGGTTCACATGCGAAGCACTGCTGAGGTTCAAACCCTGGGACGGGAGATATTTTGATTATTTCTTGCTATTATAGCTACAAGGCTGATGGGCCGGCCCTTGAGCTCCATCCATCCACCCATCTTGCTATTTCCTATTCAGTGGCTACCCTGTGTCATTGTTATGTGTTGTAACCCAGTGGGTGAATGAATGTACATGAATAAGGTGAACATCTTTGAAGCATCGTCCCCTCTGTCAGTCTGTGTGACTGAATATTGGTTCAGCATCTATGATGTGCCAAAAAGCCCTCCAAAATTGACCTTATTCGAGCTCCCTCAACCTTTCATCATGTTGACTACATATTTCTAATGAGCATTTTCACTGCTGTTTCACTGCTGAAAATGCGGCATACCTCCCCCCCCCCCCCCCCCCCGCCCCCCCCCACCCCCAAAAAAAAAAAAAAAAAAAAAAATCTAGACATTGGGCAAAAGAGCTGTTGTAAGATTAGCTAAGCCACAGCTGAAATTGCGGCAATAATTGAGGACAAAGGACCCCCAATAATACAATGTCCCGCCCAGAGGTATTGACCTATATGTAGTCCAAATGGGGGTAGGGGTGGGTGGGGGGGGGGGGGGGGGGGGGGGGGTGTGTAACATGATGCTAGAGACTGTTACTTGAAATTGTAAGTGTGAGGGGACATGTATGCTAGTGAAAGAAATATTCTGCATTGTTCCACTGGAAGTACCAAAGAAATTTCAACCTGAAGAGTGATCATCGAAACTGGTAGTTGGACAAGAAAAGACTGGCCAGTGAAGGCATTGGAAAGTTCTGGGACTAGGTGACCAGTATTCTCACTATGTGTAGTGATAATGTAATGTCTGGTAAGGTTTCATTCCACACTCCCGCCCCCCAACCCCCAGGCAGAGGGTTAGAGGATTGGTGGTGAATCAGAGCAATCATTGGTTGAACATTTTAATTGTCAGACCTAGAGATTTCCATGACCAAAGCATTCAGTGATCCAAAGCATTTGTTAAACCAAACGAAGAACAAAGAGCATGTTGTCTACATTGACTTGCATTCTGAAATCACTTGAGTAATGAATTGACAACGTGATTATCTTCAAATATTGTTTACTCCCTACTGGTCATCTGAAGTACTCCCGACTGGCAGCAGAATACTTTGGTAGAAGGAAATTGCCTCTCTTACCAAAACTGCTCAACATGATAGCCTGTGTGACCACATGACTTTTGATCTCATCTATCTGATGGAACATGCAATTGAAACAAGGTTGGCCAATGATGCTTTCAAAGAATTCAATCAAGCAGTTCATGGTACTTTTATGATTACTGCATCATAACAAAATAATAAGTTGAAGCAAATGAGCTCTGCTGGTTAGCAAATAACATCTTGCATTGCTCCATCCACAGCCGAATCTGAGAGTTCTACTGAAGTATTGAAAACAGCAGTCATGAACTGTTTCCCACAACCATCACTGAAGACCCTATCTACGCACACCCCAGTCAAATGGTTTGACCATAGCAGTGTTGTTGTTTCTGGAGCGTAAGCACCGTTTATTTTTCAACATGAGTCAGATTGTCAACAAGAAGTGCTGTCATGTGGACTCTGTGTGCAATGGGTAGTGCAAGAGGTAAATTTGGATTATTGCTGTCATTCCTTGTTTCATGATGTATTCATGGTTCTCTCCCTTGGATTAGGACTCGCAGTACATACCATTATAGCCAAAAGGTTAGTGTCTTTGGTTTCACTTGCTTGGTCATATGATGGAATGTCTCAGAATTTTACATCTCCTGTTCCTGCCACCACCAACACCATTACGACTACCAAAGACAGAAGAGTACTCAAACTGTTGACTTAACATGTTACTGCTACTCCCATTACACCCAGCTACTTGATATTTAAATACCCATAACAGAGCCACTTACGGTACCTTAGCTGCATGCAGTCAGAAGTAAGATTGTCATTAGGCTCAGATCTTGTGTAAGGGGCAGATTTTGTGATAGTATACAGAACTGATAACAGTGGTAGTCATGCCTTGAACCATTCTAGTCCACTAGAGACTTCTCCTACTGACAGGTTCACAAAGTGGCCTTGAACTAGCTATATCCACCCTCTGTAAAGATGATCTGAAGCAGTCACATGAAATATAAAGCCTGCATCAGAGTGTGTGTCCCTTCTCCAGTAAGTATGTGAAACAAAACAGTTTCCATAATACAAGCAAGCCCCAATGATATTCTATTTCGCATGTGTGCAGTGCTTTACTGAGGCAGTTGGGCTGACCCTGAAACTAAGTAAATCTCTGGGTCCAGCAATAGGGTGGGGGGAAAGCACGCGCACACACACACACACGCACACACACACACACACACACACACACACACACACACACACAGAGCAAAACAAAACGGACATAATTATGATGTGTTTGGTAGTCTACTAATGAGCATCATGGTTCATGATGATTATGCATACTCGTCGAAATAAACACGCTCACTTGATCAACCCGATTGAATGCAAGATTGAGCATACGGGGGTATAGTGGTTATCAATGCATCACCGCACTCCTTCCCTACTCCTCCCAAACGGCCCTTTTCAGGGCTACCAACCGGCCCTCCTCAGGGCTTCTCCCCACCCAGGAGTAAAAACCGGGTGTCTGCAGAATCTTCACCTTGCTGAAGGCGGCAGACTAAAGAAAGAAGAAGAAGAAGAAGGCTCCCTGTGGGTTGGGGGTGAGAGTAGACCCACCGTGCTTTCCTATGCAAGATCCTAAGAGGCAAATAAATAGGGGCATCGTGACCTGATTTGCTCTTACTCAAAACTATCCAAAACTATTCTAGTGGTTTTCGTGCTCAGTGGCCGTACGTAATCTACACAGGCTGATAGGCCGTAAAACGCCATCCACCCATCCATCCATCCATCGTACGGCTTAGAGCTGAAGGGTACGGAAGAATTTCCATCACCACGCATTATTTACGCAAAACCTTGAAGAAATCTCGCTATTTAGGCAAAATGGATCTGTGTCTTACTGACTATATTGGGCGAGATCTCTCAGCAAGCTATTGATCCACTTCCAGTTCCAGATACCATACAGGCATACTCGATCGTTACGTACACGATTCGGAGTATACATGCATGGACTTCGCTACAGATGACACCTTTTTCGAATACAAAGCACATAAAAGCAGACAACAGGACACGCCAATATACAATCGTAACAATGGCGCCTCGTAACAGGTTTCAAACGAGCTTCCAGAGCAAAAAAAGACGAATTATTCCTGAGCCGTTGCACGATACACAGCCGCTGAGAGTTGTTGTTGAGTATCATGGCAACTGTCCAAAAATAGCGCAGGGAGAAGGCGAAGTAGACTGCGCTTGCCCAACGTTCGGTGAGAGAATTATGGGATGGAAAACAATATTCCATGTTGTTATATGTCAGCTAGATAATCAATGAATGAAGGTGACGTATTGGTGATTGCGTGATCAATCATAAAGACATATCAGCTGAATTAATGTGTGTATCGACTAGCATTCCCGTGTGTGGGAGAGGAAAAGCAGTATGACAGAATAATGTTGTTCTCGTGTCAAAACCATCCTCTGTTATTGTTGACTCACAAAGTTTATCACTATCAGTCACTCCCGAACTCTTAAACTCCCGTCAAACTGGAGTGCACACGTGTGAACTGCATTGACACTTAATCACACAAAGAAACCGTGTGATCTCCTCGTGAACGTACCATTTACTCACTTGAAACGCTCGTGCGTCCGTCCACGAGGATGCAAGAATGTGTTGCATCTGAGTTCACACACAATGTGGCCGACAGCGACCCGGGACAGATCTGAGAAGTTCTTCAAGTCCATAATGTCCAAGAAATACAAGAGAAAACAAGTTCCCTTCGATATGTAAGTAATATGCTCATAGCTGCTTCCTTTTCTGCATGACTCGACGTGACTTATGTGATCACACACGTGGTCAACACTCATTGCATTCTTGCAAAGTCACAAATCTCGTTCGTGATCTTAGAAAAACGTTGGAGGAATTTCACTTTAGGGAAGCTAATGACATAAAGTTTCTCGTCTGTTGACAGGGACACTTACGAATGCAGACTTGTGCGCGCACTCTGTCTGTCTGTCTCTCTGTCTGTCTGTCTCTCTCTCTCTCTCTCTCTCTCTCTCTCTCTCTCTCTCTCTCTCTCTCTCTCTCTCTCTCTCTCTCTCTCTCTCTCTCTCTTCTCTCTCTCTCTCTCTCTCTCTCTCCTCTCTCTCGTCTCTCTCCCTCTCTCTCTCTCTCCCCTCCTCTTCCCTCTCTCCCGCGTCCCCCCTCTCTCTCTCTCCTCCCCTCCCCCTCCCCCCCCCCCCCCCCCCCCCCTCTCCCTCTCTCTCCCCCTCTCCCTCTCTCTCCCTGACTGATGTGTTTATGAGGAACCTCTGCTTTTGGATGTTTGCCTAGAAATGACAGGTGATTTATGGTGGCAAGTAATTGTGCTTGCTGTGTGACTGTCAATAATTGCTGCATACACTTGTTACATTCTGAGGCACTCTGTACATGTGTGCATGTGTGTGTCCGTGTATGCATGGGCCTGTATTCAAGTGTGTCAGTGTCCACACACACACACACACACACACACACACACCACACCACACACACCACACACACACACACACACACACACATACTCAACACCTTCCCTCCCTCCCTCCCCCCCCTCCCTCCCCCCCCCCCCCCCCCTCCCTCCCCCACCCCCCCCCCTCCCTCTCCTCTCTCTCTCTCTCTCTCTCTCTCTCTCTCTCTCTCTCTCTCTCTCTCTCTTTCTCTTTCTCTCTCTCACCCATCTGTTGTGCATGTTTTACATAGAAAAACTACTTAGTTATCATTGTAAGTGCTAACAAACTATGATGGTGTGAGATAACAGTAATTCACATATGCATGTATGTACATAATAACAACAGGGGTATACATTGTGCTTTTTCCCCCATCAAAAATCCACATTACTTGCTTGGACCTTTTGGGCTTGATATGATTTGATTAGGCACTAAGAAATTTAAAACTGAACGGGCAACTAAAACATTCAGGAAAACAGTTTTCATTCAGGTCAAACATTTTTTAAACTCTTACTCTAATCTTTTCTCTCCCTCACACACACACACACATACACACACACACACACATGAACACACACACACACTCACACACACACGCACACACACACACATCTATATCCACCCTTTCCTACCCCCATAGATCTAGCCACCAATCTCTAAAGAAAGTTCACTTCTGAAGACATGCACATGTCAGAACATTATAGAGTTGAGTAAAACATTTAAAACTCAGTTCTGTAGAATAGCAAAGACTCTAGCTATATCTCATGGTTTATGCTTTACGTGTGCCATGATTTTGAAGTTTTTGGAATGAAAACCAGGAGATTCTAAGTCATTTTAGCTTTTTTACTTATGCTTATACACAGGCAAGAATATTTTCATTAACTTCTCATAAATTTATCTATT